>JAJJWW010009971.1:0-160403 GCA_023531295.1 Papaver armeniacum
TCAATACCACCTTGAACACTTCCAACTACTAAAACAAAACATCTTTCCATGAAATCCTGCCTATTCATACACCTTCTCTTTACTCTTTTCAAATAACAAAAAAATATTTATAATCTAAGTAATTATTTGTTTCTTTTTTGTCATAATTTTGTACTATTACATTTGATCAGTCATTCATATTAACACATAATTACTTATAAAAAGAAAACCAAAAAAAAGCTAAACATTAAAAATAAAAATTATTAAGCCAGTCAAATATTATCTTATAAGAAAGTTTTTAAGTTATTAGTTGGTACTTTAACTACTTTTAGCATATTTAATTCAAAGAAAAAAAAGAAAAAGAGGAGAAATAATTGTAAGGATCTTTCCAAGCTCAATATCAGATTCAACGTATAATAATGAAACTTCTTCCCCTTTTGTATCAACTATGTACTAATCAAAATCGGATGAATCATGACCACCATCCATTATGTGGTTATACGCAAAAGTTGTGTATATTGATTTTCCTTATCAATTGTGTGAGGCGATTCCAAATAGGGTAAAAATGGTCTTCCATCTCACATTAAGGATCACACATACATACTTGTGCATTAATATATCATTTTGCCTTTTCTTTATCATGGGACGAATCCGGTGTGCGTTAGAATTGGTTTTTCATCTCACATTAAGGGTCGCTACATACATACTTGCATATTAACTTATTATTTTACGTATGTGGACGAATTCAAGTTTGGGTAAAAATGGTCTTCCATCTCAAATTAAGGGTCACCATACATACTTGCACATTAATTTATTATTTTACCTTTTCTTTATGTGGATGAATCCAAGTGTAGGTCCTCCATTTCACATTAAGGTTAACGCATACAAACTCTGAGCATTAATTTATTTTCTTTTTTATGGGCACAAATGGTCTTCCATCTCACATTAAGGGTCCACATGCATACTTGTATATTGATCTTTAACGTTGAGCCCATAGTTTTTTTTTATATCAAAAGATTTCATTGATTATCGAGCGAGAGTTTACATAGGCATCATGAATAACCCATTCTTGAATATCGAGAGGGAAACTATCTAAGAATACAAAATCGATTTTAACAACCTAGCCTTCGTTAGCAATCTTGTCTACTACACTATTAAATTGTCTTTTAATTGAAACGCATTTCCGAGTTACTAATTTTATTGAATAAAAATCTAACATATAAGATTAAACCTTGATTCATCTAATGAACACGAATTCGAGTTCATTGATGTGATCTAACTAAAACTTCACTATCAAGGTTCAAATGTGACATTACTTAAGTTCCTTGAAATTGCCGAGGAGAAACGACTTGCTTCATAGCCCCTGCATTCCGACTCCTCCACTTTTATTCCTTGCTTCATTCCTCCATTAACATATTTCCCTTGCACACCAAGGAAGCTACTGCAAAATCTCTTTACAATCGAGTCCAATGCCTCCTTTTAAAGTTTCTTTAATAAATGAGGCATCAAGTTGCTACGAGACTACTAAGTGATACCCTTTCATGCATAAAAGTGCCCTTAATTCTTTTCCATCGGGTTTAGAGTTTCCTAAACTCTAACGTTAAGCCCATAGTCACACGAGACTATTAGGTGATACTTTTCCATACTTAGAATTCCCCTTAATTCTTTATTGTTACATCTAGAGTTTCCTTAAAATCTAAGTGATGAGTTCATACTCTCAACTATCTTCCTTGTTGTTTTTTTTTCGTATATCTCAAATACGAAAGTTTTTCTCGTTTTTAGCAATCCCTATGTTATGATTCAATAATCACAAGCATGCATATGTACATTTGATAAGATAAATTGTAATCATTTTCTCCCTTTAATCATGAAGTAGAGGCCAAACATACAATTGGGCAGTTGATGGGTGCCTAAACCTTCTCATCCTGTGCTAGAATCTCCTTACCCAGACTCTCTGATAACAAACCATGAATATGAAAGTCATAGCTAGATTGTTATTCCCGAAAAAAAAATTTAAACTAGTTAGAAAGGGTCATGACTCGTCTTAGTCAGGTGGCGACTTCAAAAGATCTCTACCACGTTAATTGTTTAATGACGAACCGTTGAAAAGTTATATTTGTATCACATGTGCATTGACATTCACGAATAATTGAGAATTTTTGCACACACTCCACTCTTGTCATCTCTAACCATTTTCACTTAAAAGAGGCCATTGAACCGGTCAGCTCGGGCCAACCCCTGATCCCGCTTTTTCTTCCCTTGATTTCTACAAAATGTACTTGGAATCACGGCTAGTTGTATCCTGAACTAGAATAAGCTTTTCTTTCATGAAAATTGAGCTTAATCCTGCTGAGTTATACTCGTTTTGTGAAGGTTGATTTACCTAGGAAGTTGTAATGACCCATCCCTCAACCGATACTGTCCCCACTTATCCACTGCGGTTATCCGGCAGCGTAGGGTTTTCAACGGCCATCGCTGTGGTTATCCAGCATCAACTTCCCGGGAGGTCACCTATCCCTGGATTGCTCCCGCCCGAGCACGCTTAACTGCAAAGTTTTCTGCTTACTCTGAAGCCAATTGTGCTGAAAAGGCCTCGGTATAATGTAGACGTTCCTTGCCTCATGTGAGACCAGTATCTATCTCAACGGCCTAGCATACTCTCCCATCCGAGCACAAGCGACCCGTCTCTAGTTGTATCCCAACTAACACCGATATTGTTCCCAATTGGGATTTTTAATGACACTACTGTGGTCATATAGCATCAGCTTTCCGAGAGGTCACCCATCCCGTGACTACTCTCCATCGATCACGCTTAACTGAGATTTTTTTCTCACAACTCAGTCAAGTGAACCCATCAGGCCTCGGTGTTAGGAAAGGACAAACGATTACTTATATTCCAATCGGACAACCACCAATAATGCTACGATGACCGTGAAAAATACCAGGTATTCAGTGGCCGCTATCTACACACCTGTCTAATCCACGTTGGATGGATACTGTTGACGGTCAAAGTTATTTTTCATATATTAATATTTTTTTCTCTCTCCAAATGAGACCACATATTCTTCTCAGTATATGATTTTGGGGAAACAAAACAAAAAAATATCAAGAGTTGATTTTAGTTCCCTCCATGTGAGGAAAAAAAGATGCCAAGATAGGGTTTTGACAGGCGAAGTTTCTCAGAAATCAGTAAGTTCTTCTTCTTCTTTCTGATCTCTGATTTAAGACGGTATTTATTTTGGTAGAATTTGTGCTTCATAGGTTTTAATTTATTAAAAAGAAATTTGATTTTTTCCTTATTTCAAGATGTTAATTAACACTGGATTGTTCGTGATTTATAAAATTATAACACATTTTTATCGATAATTTTAATATCGCGGACATGGATGTAGAGGTTTGTAATATTGTTGAATGCCAAGATGTTGGGATTTCAGATGTTATTAGCAACAAGGATCAAAATGAGACAATTGAACCAAAGATGGGAATGGAGTTTGATACAGTAGATGAGTTGTATGAATGTTACAGAATTTTTGGTATGAAAAAAGGATTTGGTATTGTAAAACGGTCGTCAAGGAAGTATAATGGAGTACTTAGCCATGTATGTTATTGTTGTGTTCGAGGAGGCAAACATAAAGCTGCATCGAATCCGTTGAATGCCGGACCAACTTCAAAAATTGATTGTGAAGCTCAAATATCAGCGAGACTTTACCCATATGAAAAGTGGAGAATCGTTGTTTTTGCTGGTCACAACCACGAGTTATTCCCAAGTAGTACTCGTCATTTGAGGTGCAACAAAAAAATTGACACCGCTTCTAAGCATAAACTTATAATAAATCAGAAAGCAGGAATTAGAACCAACAAAAGCTTTCATTTATTAGCAGTTGGAGCAGGTGGATATGCTAAGCTTACATTTGGTGAGAAAGAGGCTAGAAATATGCTTTTACGCGAGAAACTTATAGGACAAGGTGAAGGAGATACATCAGCACTTCAGGATTATTTTGTTAAGATGCAAAAACAATGCCCAAATTTCTTTTATAAAATCGATTTGGATAACGAGGGGAAATTGCAGAATGTTTTTTGGGCTGATGAAAGGTGCATACAAACTTATAAGGAATTTGGTGAAGTTATTACATTTGATACAACATACTTGACAAATAGATATGGTATGCCATTTGCCCCTTTTGTTGGGGTGAATCATCATGGGAAATCAATTCTATTTGGATGTAGATTGTTCTCAAATCAGAGCATCGAGACTTTTGTTTGGTTATTCAAAACTTGGCTGATTTGTATGAGAGGATGTGCTCCAAAGGGTATTATCAATGATCAAGATAGCAGTATGAAGGCTGCGGTTGAAATTTTTTTCCTAGATGCTAAACATAGATGGTGTTTATGGCATATTATGAAAAAACATACTGAAAAGTTAAGCAGCTATGGGAATTATAAGAAAATAAAATCAAAGTTGAAAAGAGTCGTCTACGATACACAAGGTCCAGCTGATTTGGAAAAGGGTTGGAGTGAGATGTTTCCGAGGTACAAAAATTTGGAACAAAGTAAATAGTTAAATAAACTATATAAAGAGAATGGTCGATGGGTTCCATGTTATGTGAAGACTTATTTCTGGGTAGGTATGTCGACTACTCAACGTTTTGAAAGCATGAATGCATTTTTTTATAATTATCTTACTTCAAAAAAATCACTGAAACAATTCGTTGACCAATATGAAGGTGCATATAGATATAAAATAGAAAAGGAACTTAAGGCAGATGCAAGGTCGTTTTTTACAACCGTCCCAACCAAAACAGAATATGAAATGGAAAAGCAGTAAAAAGTATTTACACTCATGAAAAGTTCATCGAGTTTCAAAAGGAGTTACTAGATAAGACATATTGTGAAGTGATTGATATTCAAGATGAATCCTCGATGATAACGTACCATATACAATAAGAAATCTGGATACCGAAGCCAAAGGATGATGAATCTTCTTCGGAAACTTCTCCTGATGACACTAATCTTGAAAGCACTCATGAATCTCCATCTGAAGATGAAAAACAAAAAATTATGATAAGAGTCATATTCAAGGTTTCATTTCAAAAAGATGTGAGTGAATTTGAGTGTAGCTGTCATAAATTTAAGTTTAGAGGGATTGTTTGCAAGCATGCAATAATTGCGTTACATCGTAACGATATATTCTTGCTTCCAGAAAAATACCTTCTAAAGAGATGGAGAAAAGATGTGGAACGAATACACACAAACATACAAGTCAGCTCCGATACTTGGAAATTGACTCCTAAGCAAAAGCGATACAACGAGTTATGTAATTCCTTTGTCGAGCTTGCAGATGCGGCATCTTCAAGTGATGTTAGGAGTACTTTTATCAAGAACTGGATAAAAGAACAATCGAAGGTCGATTCTAATGAAGAGCCTACAGCTGAAGAGTAGAAACTACTAACTCTCCACTAATTGAAATTACAAAGATCAGCAATCCTCCCGGAGGCAACAAAAAAGGTCGCCCGTTCAAAAACATAGCTAAATCAAGAACATATACTAAAAGATCAAGAAAAGAAAAATAAAATGTACAGGTAAACATCAAATTGCTACTAGAACAATTATTTTTCTTTTTATATACAAATTCATAACTGACATAGAATGTATCTCTAATATTTACTTCTTATAGATAAACATTCAAAATCTTGTTCAGCAAAGTACAGTTAATATGCTTGAATCATCACTAGTTAATCAGTCCATAACAAGCCTTACTTATGATGAATACCTCCAAGTGTTGGTAAGAATCCAAGAATTGTCGACTTGGTTAATTTTTGTTTTCTTTGGCTGATGTGGGCGTGTTGATATTAACATGTCTGTATGTATGTTGTATGTCCAACAATTTGCTCTAAGTCATCTCCAAGGACTTGGTGCACGCGATCAAGCTGCACCTGCATATAGGATAACTCATCAAGGTGAACCAAGCATCTACTATGCAAGTTATATTTATGAGAGAATTCAACAGTGAGAAACAAGTAACCAATTTCTTAATATGGCATCCGTAAATAAGCCGATATGCGAGCGTGACACCTCTATTTGGGTATGGAGGACAAGGGTATGGAGTGCAACCACCTAGCTTAGGGGAGGTTTGTATCCAAGGCATAATTGAAGTTACAAGTTCGACATGCTACGCAACACCGAAATTTTATTTTGTCTAGTACTGAATTACTATGTACGTGATCTTGGTTTTGGCGGAGAAAATGTAGAAACTTATCTCGCACATTGAAACACTTTTTGGTTGCTTAATTGGGTTCAGATGAAGTTGGTCGTGAAAAGCGGGGTACAACAACCACACCCAATATTTCGATTAGAAATCTGTATGGACTAACTCCAATATACTTTCAAGAGAATCAACGAGACTCAATCTTTACAAAGTATATTAAAGAGTTATATCTCTCTTTCTTGATTCAATTCTTACTCAAGCAAATAGAAATCATGAAGTCTAATTGAATACAAGAGAAATCACTTGAACGGTACCAAAGACCAATATTCAAGAATCAATCAATTTCAATCAAGCAACCAAAGGTCGAATTTCCCAATTGGTTGATTCAAGCGCACAACCTGTGATATTTGAATTATATAACAAAATATAATGCGGAAAAGAAATAACTACGAGACACGAAGTTTTGTTAACGAGGAAACCGCAAATGCAGAAAAACCCCGGGACCTAGTCCAGATTGAACACACACTGTATTAAGCCGCTACAGACACTAGCTTACTACAAACTAACTTCGGTCTGGACTGTAGTTGAACCCCAATCAATCTCACAGCCGATCTAAGATACGGTTGCGCTCCTTACGTCTCCGATCCCGGCAGGATACTACGCACTTGATTCCCTTAGCCGACCTCACCCACAGCCTAAGAGTTGCTACGACCCAAAGTCGAATACTTTAATAAACAAATCTGTATCGTCATGGAAAAGTCTACGGTAATAGATAAATCGTCTCCCACAGAAATACCTACGAGTTTTGTTTCGTCTTTTGATAAATCAAGTCAAGGATCAATCAATTCCCAATCAACAACCAAAGGTCGGATTTCCAATTGATTGATTCAAACGCACAACCTGTGATATTTCAATTATATAACAAAATATAATGCGGAATAGAAATAACACAGACACCAGAATTTTGTTAACGAGGAAACCGCAAATGAAGAAAAACTCCGGGATCTAGTCCAGATTGAACACACACTATATTAAGCCGCTACAGACACTAGCATACAACAAACTAACTTCGGTCTGGACTGTAGTTGAACCCAAATCAATCTCACATTGATCCAAGGTACAGTTGCGCTCCTTACGTCTCTGATCCCAGCAGGATACTACGCACTTGATTCCCTTAGTTGATCTCACCCACAACTAAGAGTTGCTACGACCCAAAGTCGAAGACTTTAATAAACAAATATGTATCACACAAAAAAGTCTACGATAATAGATAAATATGTCTCCCACAGAAATACCTACAAGTTTTGTTCCGTCTTTTGATAAATCAAGGTGAACAGGAACCAATTGATAACCCGGACTTATATTCCCGAAGAACAGCCTAGTATTATCAATCACCTCACAATAATCTTAATCGACGCGGCGAAAGAAGATATTGTGGAATCACAAACGATGATACGAAGATGTTTGTGACTACTTTTACATCTTGCCTATCGAAGATATTAATCTCAAGCCAATCGTTACGATTGTACTCAACACGATAGAATCATCAAGATCAGATCACACAACTACGAGAAAGTAGGTCTGACTTCACAATCCCAATGAAGTCTTTAAGTCGTTAACCTGGTTTTCAAGAAGAAACTTAAGGTTAAAGGAGAATCGACTCTAGCTAATACAACTAGTATCACACAGAAGGTGTGGGGATTAGGTTTCCCAGTTGTTAGAGTTCTCCCTTATATAGTCTTTCAAATCAGGTTTGCAATCAATGTTAGCTTAGTAACAAAGCATTCAATATTCACCGTTAGATGAAAACCTGATTAGATTCAAGCTAATATCTTTCAACCGTTGGATCGAAAACTTAACTTGTTACACACAAATGAAATGCACGATTTTAGGTTTGTGTAACCGTACCCAAACATGTACATTTGTTGGTTCAACAATAGTTAACCAAATGGTTAGCCATATGAGCACTTTCATATCAACCATATTCTTCTTCACCATAACTAGTTCAAATGACTCAAATGAACTAGTTAGAGAGTTGTTCAATTGCAAGGAAATCTTATGTAACTACACAAGACACAATCGAAGCAAAAACGATTTGATTCACTCGAATCGGTTCATGAACTTTATAGCCACGGTTTGCATTTTGCATTCCTTAGTTAATATAAATATAAGTTCACAAACAATCGTCTTTAGATATAACCAACTTAATTTCGCAGACTTAGTTCACGGACTTAAGTTCCCGGAAGGAGTTCTCAAACTCCAGCAGATTTTCTCGGGTCGAGAACACGCCGATTCGCGGACTGAGTTCACGGCTCTTGTTCCGGTTCTCTTGATCAACAAAGTTCGCAAACTTCGGTTCAAGGAAAAGGGACTTATACATATATGTGTTACCACACAATGCTTATATCCAACATTGGTTATATAATCTAAACTCTCAATTTCAATCATTGAAACATTCTTAGAGGACGTTATTATATAGTTGTTATTCACAAACTATTTTTCGTCAAAGTAAGCAATTTTCAAAGTGATTGAAACATATCATGACTTTCGTCATTAGGTAAAGGTGAACTTGTCCAAAGCAAAAGTTTACCAACACATATTTCGAGAAATAGATAGGCGAGATAAACTCGGCTCGAAATAGCAAATGTGTATAATCAAAGTCTATATAGAAAAACGACTTTTGTCTCAAAATAGGAGATAGAGTAGATAGACTTTTGAGTGATAGATAAGTTCAAGTCTCCACATACCTTTTAGTCGATGAAGTTCCACCAGTTCCTTGAGTAGTTCTTCGTCTTGTATGATGATTTCCATGGAGTTCTTGAGCTCAACTACACTTTCTATCCTAGTCCGAGACTTAGCTATAGTAGACTAGAAATCAAGACTTATAGTTTTAATCACTAACATTGACAAACATGCTTGAGATAGCAACGCATGCGAGTTCGACCGAGCAATGCTCTAACACTTTACATTACACACAATTATCCTTGCTCTCTTTTATAGTTTGTCCCCTCTTTTACACGTCATCAGCACCTCCTCTAGCCAATTGAGTACTCATCCTTCAACAACAACAAAAAAAAAAAGGGGGATTTTTCCAAAAGAAGGTATATCTAATACCCTTACATCTTGATTTATTTAACAAACTATGTCTAATGTTGTTATATACATGCATATTTGTCTACTCTCTTTGAAAGTGACATATTTTTATCCATATATTATATTTGGAACTTTATTATCACATGCTTGTACTATTTATTTTGTTTACACCAAAAGATAAAAGTAAATAGAAAAAAAAATCCATATGATTTCACTAACTTATTTTCTACTTGATAATGATAGTAATTTTGTTTCTTTATCACTTGAAAGTGACGCTTTTGTCTCTAGTTTTCTTACATAAAATCATGTGATACACAAATGTGTGTTTTGTTTTGTTTAATTTATAGCAAAAAGAAAAAAAAAACTCATCTCACTTTATATTCTAACTCACCATGTGATGTTTGTCTACTAATGAAAAGCATGATGTCACTGATTTGTAAAACTTATTGAGAAAAATTAGTATAATGACTAGGCATGTATAGATGTATCTATGTAATTATTTTCTATATTACTTGTATTGTATATATATATATATATATATGTATGTATGTATGAATGTTAATTATTTTTCTTGTATCCCATGAATATTATAGTATTTTATTTTAATCAAATATTCATCATATATGTATACATTCATGATGTTATCCCCACCATATGTTATAATTTACCATACATATTTTCTTTAGTATGTTATACTATTTTTTTAGGTCTTCCTCAAAATTGTAAAATTTTTTTGACATGTACTTTATCCTTAGTATTATATCTTAGTTTGATATTACCCATGCATGTCACAAATATTGACCAAAACCTATTTTTATCCCACAAACGGTTTGCTACTAAATATGCAAACTAATTGCGACTTAAATTCCAATAATTTTATATGCGTATATAAATGATAAATGGGCATGTAGTTTATTTTTTTTAGCAGTTCTATTTTCAGTTGACTATTTTGTCAACCTTATTACCAAATTGTTTGCAATTTTTAAACCATAAAGTGATTTGGTTTGCAAACAAAGTTCCCTTGTTAAAACCATAAAGAAGCTTGGTTAATTAATTTTGTGGACAGGGTTATGATCAGAGATTGGACTATATGACATATCCGTATTTATTGTTTTGGTATCCATCTTGGCCATAAAGAAATTTGGTCACGGGAAAATGATACCGGGATTTGTCGTGGACTCAGAAGGACTTGAGCACCATATTAATGTCCTTTATTTTGTCTATGTAGATGGACCCAATTCGACTAGAATTCGAACTTTTGAACTCAGCAGGACTTGAGTACCACCGTTGGGTAGCTGATGTGGAAACTACCTTTGTGGCAAAGGACTTCACCTCCACTATCAAGCCATCTGCCGACGCTGCTCTGGCAACTGAGAAAGACAAAGCTAATGCTCTTATGTTCCTCAAGAGGCATATCGATCCTAACCTGCGTTGGGGTTATCATCACTTGAAGACACCAAAAGAGTTATATGATGCTCTCAATAGCCGTTTTGGGAACATTCATGATTCCTTAATACCACAATTGAAAATCTTGTGGAACGAAATATGCTTTCTCGATTATGTAAAAGTGAATGATTTGCAAAAAGACATGCTGCAAATTCAGGCACGTATGGACTTTTGTGGAAAGAAACTTACCGATGAGGAAATGATCCTAAAACCCTATCGACCTATCCCACCTCTTCCATGATACTAGCAAACAAAGATCGTTTAGAGGTAGATAACAAAAGAATCACCACATTCAGTAGGTTGATAAACTTACTGCAAGTGGCCGAAAGGCACAATGAGATTCTTGTCAACAACAATGCCAGAGCTGTCGGGAAAAAGAAAGTTCCCGAAGCTAAACATGGCAAGGTCAATAAAGGGAAGCGCCCCAAAGGAAAGAGGGCTCGACATTCTGATTCACATCCCAATGATCCATACCCACGTGGAGATAACACCTCTCATGGAAGAGGACGTAAGGGACATAATCAAGGTCGAGGGAGAAATGGTCATTCTAATGTTTGGCATAGAGGTAGTGATCCTAAGTTCGATAAAACTCCTACGAATCCCGCCACTAAAAAGGCAGCAGATGGAAGTGCGCCTTGTTTTAAGTGTGGATTTACCGGACATTGGTACAAACATTGCAAGGCTAGCGCCAATGTAGCTACAAGCTACAAAAAGTACCGGGAAGCTATCGAACAATATGCTAACTATGCAGAAGATAATATTGTTACCCCCGACGCCAACCTCACAATCTCAGATTTCCTGGGAAACGAGGACTTTGCCCCAACAATGGATGTGCCTGACTTTTCCTGGGCCTAAACATTTAGCTTCTTGTTTCATGGCTTGCTAGATGTTGTTGTTTTAATAGGTTGTTAGTTGCTTTAAGGTACTTTATGTTTTCTTAGTCTACCGTTTGAGTAGGTGGTGTTGTTGCTAAACATGTTCTTAGCATCTTTATGTTATGTGTGTGAATTATCTATGAGTACTTGTTTTCTATCATATTCAATAGAATTTCACTTTGTTTATGATAATCTATTGTTTTAGCATGTATATTAGAATGGAAAGGACGTCATTCTAACGGAACACATTTCTCTAAAGAAAATGAGATAAATTGTTAATTTTTATAACCTTCCTGCCTAATGTACTTGTAGGAATGTCTCAAGGAGAAATTGAATGTCTAGCTGATAGTGCAACCACCCACACTATCCTACGAAATAGACAATTATTTGTTAGTTTTACTCCTTATAATACATCTGTGACTACGTTGATTGGATCATCACAAGTAATCATTGGGAGAGGTACTGCCCAATTCTTGTTGCCAAACGGCACAATGATTAAAGTCACAGAAGCTCTATATGCACCAAGAGCTCAACGCACTTTGTTGAGTTTCAAGGATATCCGTGCAAATGGTTATCACTTGGAAACTCACTGTGAAAATGGAATTGAGTACATATACGTGACCTCTAATTAATGCGGAAGGAAGCGCATCTTAGAGAAACTAATGAGTCAATCTAGTAGATTGTATATCACTACTATTAGGATTATTGAATCCCATGTTGTTACCAACGATGAACTGTTGGCCAGTGACTTATATAAGCTTTGGCACGATCGACTAGGGCACCCAGGTCGTGATATGATGATCCGTATTTTGAAGACCTCACACGGACATCCCATCTTTCGAATGAAAAAGAAAATGGGTAAACAGATTATTACAATGCAGAGTAGCAATGTTCTTTATAAAGTAAATGATGCACAATCTATGCCTTCTAAAGCAAGAGAAGCGCAACCTTCGTCTTCCAAAGTAATTGAAGCGCACCTCGTGTCATATTCTTCTTCGATGTCCTTATCGAAGGCATATCGCTCATTCTGCAAAGCTTGTTCTTTGGCAAAGACAGGATCGAGACCATCCTATGCTAAAGATACCAAACAAAATATTCCATTTTTACAAAGAATACAAGGTGATATTTGTGGACCTATACATCCATAATGGGGACCATTCGGGTATTTTATGGTTCCGGTTGATGCTTCGACCCGTTGGTCACACGTTGCATTGTTGTCCACAAGAAATGTCGCATTTGCAAAGCTCCTAGCACAAATTATACGACTAAGGGCTCACCACCCTGATCATCCAATCAAGTCTATCAGACTTGATAATGCTGGAGAATTTACATCTAAAGGATTTGATGATTTCTGTATGTCTAATGGAATTGACGTAGAGCATCCAGTACCCCATGTACACACTCAAAATGGTCTCGCAGAAGCTACCATCAAAAGGTTACAGATGATAGCTAGGGCATTGGTTATGTGTTCCAACCACCTATTCTCGCCCGGGTACGCCATATTGCATGCAGCATTACTTATTCACTTTAGACCCCTTTGTTGGCCAACCATTTTCTGCGTACCGGTTGGTAGCGGATATGAGCCTGATATTTCACATTTACGCATATTTGGTTGTGCCGTATACGTGCCTATTACGCCCCCACAGCGTACTAAGATGGGTCCACAAAGACGAGTATTTATGTTGGATATGAATCCCCAACAATTATCCGCTACTTCGAACCTTTGACAGGCTATCTCTTTACCGCTAGATTTGCGGATTGTCACTTTGATGAGTCAACCTTCCCATCGTTAGGACTTCCAAAGGGAACGACAGGAATTGTCGTGGTGTGTTCCCACGTTGTCTCATCTTGATCCCCGCACTCCACAATGTGAAAGTGAAGTGAAAAGAATTATCGATCTTCAGAATGTGGCAGATTCAATGCCCGATGCATTTACTGATATCGCTAAAGTGACGAGATCACATATACCGGTACGCAAACGTGTCGCAAGGTTGGAAATTCCCGACAAGGGAAAAGGTACCATAAATATAGGTACCAAGGCTGCACTTAGTGGAAGTGCAACTAAGGTCGTGGACCCCAAAAGGAAGAGGGGGAGACCACTTGGTTCGATCGATACTCAGCCAAGGAAGAAAAGGGCGAGTAAGGCACAGACAGATCCATATATCATCAACACAGATAATCCATCTCATGAGATTGTCTCCGATTACAGTTATGTCCATGAATCATTACTGGGGGACACCCCAAAGTTTGAATTGATTCCAGAGAACAAAGAAATCTCTATGGATTTTGAAAGTTCATACGTGTTGATGGAAAGATCCTCCACGCATATTGATGATATATTCGCATATATTGTTGCTCGAGAGATTATAGAGCGAGGATGATGTCGAACCACGCTCTATTGCGAGAATGCCAAAAGAGAGCAGATTAGCCTCAATGGAGAGATGCAATCCGTCTTTGAATTAAATTCACTGGCAAAAGACAGGTATTTGGTGCGGTAGTGCTAACCCCACCAGTGTAAAGCATGTAGGACATAAATGGGTATTTGTCGAAAGCGTAATGAGAAAAACGAAGTCTTGAGATATAAGGATCGCCTTGTGGCGCAAGGTTTCTCACAACGCCCGGGATTGATTACGAAGAAATGTACTCTCCTGTAATGGACGTCATCACGTTAAGATTTACTTAGTCAAACTTAGTAGTTTCAGAAGGACTTGAAATGTAACTTATGGATGTGGTTACCGCATATCTCTATGGGGATCTTGATACAAAGATATTCATGAAAGTTCCAGATGGACATCCATTGCCAAAATCAAGTAACTCTAAACCAAGGAGTGCGTTTGCAATACAGTTGAAACGCTCACTTTAAGGATTAAAGCAATACGGGCGGATATGGTATACCCGTCTTAGTGATTATTTGATTGGGAAGGGATATACAAATAATGAATTGTGCCCCTGCGTGTTTATAAAGAAAACAAGTTCCGGATTTGCAATTATAGCTGTCTATGTCGACGACATGAACATAGTAGGTACTCTTGATGAAATAAGAGAAACCGCAAGTTATTTGAAATCCGAATTTGAGATGAAAGATCTTGGGAAAACTCGGATGTGTCTAAGACTTGAACTAGAACATCGAACTTGTGGAATATTAATCCACCAATCTGCATATGTCCAAAAGATACTCAGGCAATTTAATATGCACAAAGTGTACCCTGCTAGCACTCCCATGGTTAGTCGAACTTTAGATGTACATAAGGACCCATTTCGTCCAAAGGAAGATGGCGAAGATGTATTGGGAGCTGGATATACCTATTTAAGTGCAATAGGCGCATTATTGTACTTAGCACAATGTACTCAACCAGATATCTCGTTCTCAGTGAACTTGTTAGCCAGATATAGCTCAGCGCCAACGCATCGTCATTGGAATGGTATAAAGAATATCTTTAGATACCTAAAGGGAACCATCGACTTGGGTTTGTTTTATCCCTACGAAGACGAAAGGAGAGATGCTAATGTAATTGCGACTCCTTACACCGCGACCCCAAATAATGTTTTGGTTGGTTTTGCTGATGCTGGGTACCTCTCAGACCCACACAAGGGTCGATCACAAACTGGATATGTCTTTACTATCGGAAATACAACGATATCATGGAGATCGGCCAAGCAAACCCTTGTGGCTACCTCCACGAACCACTCTGAGATCATTGCCCTACATGAGACGGTTCGTGAGTGTATATGGTTAAGGTCTATCATTACACATATTCGAGGGACATGTGGTTTGAGTTCTACCACTGAAGAGCCAACTTGCATTTACGAAGATAATGCAGCTTGCATTGAACAGATGAAGCAAGGGTATATCAAGGGTGATAATACGAAACATATATCACCGAAATTCTTTTACAATCAGCAACAACAATGTCTTCTAAACATTCAGGTCAGTAAAGTAAAGTCTGACGAAAATGTGGCAAACTTATTTACTAAGTCATTACCTAAGTCCACATTTGAAAAACATGTGAGAAGTATAGGACTAAAGAGATTGTCCGAACTTCCCTGACTCCACTGGACTAAAGGAATTTTCCACTCCCATGACTGTATTAGACTAAAGAAATTGTCCTGCATCAGGGGGAGCACCTGATGGTATGTTGAACTCTTTTCCTTCACCGAGGTTTCTTTTTCCCACTGGGTTTTGTTACTCAGAAAGGTTTTTAATGAGACAACAATAATACCATAATACAAATCATGGGGAGATGTCGATATTAGGGGGAGCATTTAACGATGCGATGTTGAAATAAAGGTGTGTTGCACTCTTTTCCTTCACCGAGGTTACTTTTTTCCACGGGGTTTTATTACTCGGCAAGGTTTTTAATGAGATAACAATAGCACCGGAAATATAACTTCTCGGTTGAGGTTATTCTTCTCCTTCCAAGTGCTCATGTTTTTGTGCTAAGTATTTTTCCTGACACATTTCTACAAAGGAGAAAAGTCTTGACAAGCGACACCATTTTAAGCTCAAATATCGTCTTTCTCCTTCGGCCAGTTTTTATTTCAACGAAGTTTTGTAGCAAGGTTTTGACAAACGCAATGAGTATATAATGGTGGTCATCCAAGGGGGAGTGTTGTAGTAACATTTGTAGAGAAGTGGCTGACCACACTCCACACATGTCAAGATGCATGTGCTCTTACTCTCAATTACTAGACACATGTAACTCTTTCTCTTTTCCTTCCCAACAAGTGTGCTAACACAATCACTTCTTCTTTTGTATTTAAAGGAACTAAAGGAAATGAAAGAGATGCACTGATTTCCTTACATATTTGTCTTTACATTACACACAATTATCCTTGCTCTCTTTTATAGTTTGTCCCCTATTTTACAGATACATAATTTTATAAGGTTAAAAAGAAAGAAAACATAAATCATTAGATCAGGGACGGGACGGGACAGGACGGGCCTAGCAAGGAGCTAACCCGGGCTATGGCCCGTCCCTATTTTTAGCTTAATAAAATTTTGGTATAGGAAAAGTTTTCGAAATTAGTAATTAGCCCATCCCTATTTGTGTTTAGTCTTTGTAGTTGTAGTACAAATAATCTTGAGTCCGAATTTGTGCACACTTAAGGAGTGTGCACGTAACATTTCAATCTATACCCTTGATTTAATTTAGGGAGTTATGTAACGAGGGTCGTGATTCTAAACATGGAGGATAGTGGGGCCATCAGTTAAATGATCGACCAATCAGGAAAATATGTGAAATATATACTTGTTAGAGGAGTGTGAACAAATTTGGACTCAATAATTTTTAACTCAAAATCTTGTTTAAAAAATAGAACTTTCTTTGTCACATCCATTTTTTTCCCATTTTTTTCTTTAAAACATAAATTACTTTCTCCAATCACTTTTCGTAATTAAAATTTGCGGATTTTAATCCTGGATACATTAATTATATACCCCTAATTTTAACACCCAACAAATATACCCTTATTCAATAATAAATATACCCTTCTCATTTAATAACCTTATCCATTTAAAATTACATTACATTAATACCCTCACTCAATATACAACAAATTTTTTTCCGTACCACTTAATAACGCCGCCACCACCACATATTCACCACCACCACCACCACCACCAATATTCAACTACCATTCCTCCACCACCGTTCGACCACCACCAACGTTCGACCACCACCATCAGTATATCATCACCAATCCACCACCGCCGCCACCACCACCGCCGCCGTCGCCACCAGAATTTGGAGTCAACAACTGAAGTTGATAAAAAAAATGATGTCAACAACCGAAGTTGATCCCAAAAAAAAAAAATCAATAGTGTCATCAACCGAAGTTGATCCACATAATAAAAAAATCAGAAAATGTTCATAACATGTATGGTATCAACAACCAAAGTTGATTCCAAAAATATGGTGTCAACAGCCAAAGTTGATACCAAAATTAAAAATTCATAAAATATTCCGATTATGTATGACGTCAACAACCCAAGTTTTCCCAAAAATATGGTGTCAACAACCAAAGTTGACCCTAAAATCTAATGTCAACAACCGAAGTTGATTCTGAAAATTATTCCGAAAATGTTTATATTAAGTATGGTGCCAACAACCAAAGTTGATCCCAAAATATGGTGCAACAACTAAAGTTGACCCCAAAATCTAGTGTCAACAACCAAAGTTGATCCCAAAAAATTGATATACTAAAATTAGTGAACCTGACGTGAATTGAACATGCATCTTCTGACGTGGAGGCAGTTGTGGTACCATTGCACCACAAATTCAGTGTACCACAATTCAATTACATATATTCATAGTAATAGTGTGTCGGAAAATCAAAATTTACTGCCTACTAATTAAACAGACTCTACAATTCCATCAAAAGCACCCAACTTCAAAAAAAAAAAAAATCAAAAGCACGGGGAGAAACACCAAATGAGCTTGTTGTTGTAGACATCGGAGATTTGATAAACAAATTCTGAATGAGTTCATTATGTCATGCATTATGATAAGGTCAAAACAAACCACCTAAGAGACTGTCATAATATGTTTTTGGTCTTCCGTTTTGATCCTAGGTAGGGATCAAAAATTTGAAGAACCAAATTGATGAACAGAACATCAGTCCATACAGAATACCAAAACAATGCAAGTTTACCAACCTTTACCAAGGTAAGAACATAGGTAGGTTTCAAAACAGAATTATAAACTATCAATTAGAGGAACACCAAATCAATCAACTGCACAAATTGTTGTGAACTCAAAATTGGACCCAACCAAGTTTCAATAACAAGATTTTCCCTTCACATATGATACGTCCACCATGTGCTAATACCAAATGAACATGTAATATGAAAATATGTTTAGAAATTGATAAAGCAAACAAAAACATTCACTTTCTGATCTTAAATCTCCCGAACAATCAAGCATATTCATAATTCCGCATCCACATTGTAAACCCCAAAAATGATTACCAGTGTTAGCACTATTCCAATGAAAATTTTTACAACCCGTGCCCGAATCTCCACCATCAATCAACTCCCAATCAAATTTCACATACAAATGCTAAAGATGATTATTTGTAAAATCAGAACTAAAAGCAAGTAGTTTACTTGAATAATCATTAAGAATCTCACCAAAAATCAAGGTAAGGGAAATGATGAAGATGATTTTGAGCATACGAGAGAGATTATGCGGGATTACCATGGTTGTGAGATCTGAAGTTGCAACGAACAAATTAATGTCTCTAACTATTACACGATTTCGATTCTCTCTAGGTTAACTCTTTTCTCAATCTTGCAACGGAGGTGGTGGCGGCGACGCGGTGGTGACGGCGGCACAGTGGTGGTAATTGCAGAGGTGATGTTGGTGGTGATACAGAAGGAGGAAGAAAGAGAAGACAGAATTATTTTTCGGATCTAGAAATTAAAATGGACGTTTAGAACTTTGATAAGATAAAAGCAAGAAGAGGAAGGTTAAATAGGGAAAGGAAAAAAAACGTTAGTGGATCCGGATGGGCTTATAAATAGAGAAGGGTATATTTATCGGTCCGCGAGTTATAACCCCAAAGGTGTCACTATCCATCCACAAAAAATCCATCAAGACAAAAGTAACACAAAAACCCCAACAAAACAAAAGTAACTCGCGGTTGATGAAACCAAAATTTGGTTTCATCATAAAATTTGATGAAACCCCAAAGAATTTGATGAAACCAAATTATGGTTTCATCATAAAATTTGATGAAACCAATTTTGAAATTTGGGTTTTTTGTATCAATTTTTAAAAATTTGGGATTTTTGTATCAATTTTGTTTAAGATGGAGTTTTATGGATCCCAACATTTGAGTGGGGTTTTTATACCACAAGTTTGGTCACCTTGGGTTTTTATGACTAGTTTTGTATATTTATTATATGATAAGGGTATTTATGAAGCCCATCAAAACAAGGGGTAATTATAATATTTCCACTTTAATCTTATACTTATCTAATTATCTAGTATTTTATAGACAAATTCCAACTAACCACTGATTATAAAACTCGTTCCAAAAAATTTGCCGCGGCCATCGGCAGCATTGACAACTAGTGATATTCTAACCCTACCCTTGGAACATTTCTGGGTCCGTCCCTGCATCAGATTACAAAGAGTTCGATGACTTGGCTCCTATCTATATTTCTTCTTGCTTGATTAATGGGAAATCATAAAATCCTGAATATACAAGGGATTAGAAGATGGCTTAGTCATCGCTTAATAGCTGTGTCATCCAACCTGTCTATCATTACTTGGATGACACCTCACTAGATGAGTCATGCTTAGTAGTAAACCTTAAGCTAATCTTAATTCTTTGTTTTAACTCTAACCTTTCTTAATTTGGCATATCATTAATCCACCTTAAATTAGAACTGAACACAGATTAGCTTAGGCTAGGCCTGATTTGTTGCACATATAGTCTAACAATTAGAGCCAGTATAACCTCTAGTTCAAGAAAGGCAATACTAACCAAACTCTCAGAATAATTTCCTTTCTATTTCAATCAGTAATTTAAACTTGCATTTTTATTGAAAACACATAATACTTGTTCACCTTTTCTGATGATATTAATGTTTAACAGACAAATAACAATTACTTTAACAATATACAAGACTATAAATGAGTCCTATATCTGCTCAAACACATTCTTGTACTAGTAACTATTTATGATCATATTCACCCAAATCTTCTGGCAAACTACATCTACACACAAAGTAATGCCTAATAAGATAACTAAGTTGATAACTTGATGGGTTTCTTCAACGACGATATGTTTATTTGAACTCTACATGCCAGATAGTTTGAGCTTCTTGATACTGTAACCTTGCGGTGTGAAATCCCCCCCGAACGAATAGAACAATCTTGATCTAGGCTCAACGGAGTTGACTATAGGGGTAATAAAAAGAGATTAGCGGTAGTAGGCCATGTGTCTTGACGATCTGAAAGGAGAGTTATCGAAAGGAGAGGCCTTCCTAATACTGGAAACAGGAGCAACTAATTTCTTGCTTTCGCGCTTGGTTTCAGTGCGAAGCCAAAACTCAACCACGGACAGCAAATTGGCTGCAGTCTTCAGGTCTTGGAGGTCAGAAAGCTTCTCTGATTTCCTCAACTCGCCGTCCTGAATGTATGCCAAATCTGTTGCCCATGTCTCTAATCCATCAAAGATATGTGTTGCATATACAATCGTTGCTCCTCTCTGTAACATGATGGAGATAGGTAGGTTACACGAGGCATCCACTAGATTAACACAATTTTGGTTCTGGAAGTACAATTAGAAGAAGGTTTCTTACCTCTTCACACTCTTCCTTGAAAAAGTCGAGTAGATCCAACCTTGCAACAACATCTAGATCAACAGTAACTTCATCTAGCAACAGTACCTGTTTGAAGGCCATGGTCGGCGTAATTAGATTCTATTTAAGTTCAATTTTCACACGTTCCTATATACACATGGTTACACACACAAATGTGTAAGCAAAAACACGTTGTCCCAGTGAATGCATGTTCATTCACAGATGCTTCATGGGATCTTTGAGAGACAACTGCAATTACGCAAGGGCAAACAAAATTCACTAAATCTCCAGATATGCTCACACAATGACAATCCTCCTCAAAGCCTCAAGGTCATACTTGGAATACAAAAAACATTGAGAGAGAAGCTAATGTCTACTGTAGGCTTACAGACACTATAAACATTCCATTCATAAGATTAGTATTCTAGCTCCTCCAGAATTTTATTAATGATGGCTCACCCCGAAGGAGGTACTTATTCGTGTCACTTGTTTGGGCCTTTACGAATAAAAAGGAAAACAAAATTTCCTCCCTCATTTTAACATATGCCTGATTGGGAGATTTATGATCTTCATACCTTACTATTTCACTCTATATCCTCTCTTTAGCTTTCTCCTAAGCCAATTGCAATCTTAAGCAAGAGTGAGCCACGTTTTTTATATTTTATTCATTTCGGTACGAGAGTTAACAGTGATAGGCCAAATCTTTTGGATCCTAGTGCCAGAGAAAGGCCAAAAATTCCTAACAAGCCAGGAAAACATACGTTTACTTAAGTGTGCAGTGTAGGGTATACATAGACACATGGACACTAAGGTGTAATCATCTCAGAGACACATGAAGAGGGTTGCAGAAGATCTACCTGGAATGGATGGAGAAGACCCATACAAATTTGAACTCGACGCCGTTGCCCATCTGATACTTTATGCATTCTCCACTGCAGATCGATGTCAAGCAGATCTATTAACTTCTCTCTTCTAACAGGGTCAACGCCTTCAACTGCATAGTCCAAAAGAAAGAAGAACGAAAAATGACAAACAAGAGGACAGAACTAAGTGACACAAATTTATGCCTTCACTAGATCCCAGTCAGTAAATATGTCTACAGAAATACGGGTTGGATAAACACTCTCACGATGCACAATCAAGCGCAAGTACGAAGTACCAACCCTTTTGCAAAGTTCAAAGTATCCACAGCACTAACCCGTTATCCCGGGTCAACACATAGAAACTTAACCAAAGACTAGCTCGATATTGAGTTTAAATATGTGCTGAATCACCAAACAACACCATAAACTGGCAACATTCAGTTCTCTCTTACACTGTTGCACCTGACAAAACTAATTTCATGTAAATGCAGTAGTCACAATAACTTACCTCCAAATATCATGTGCTCGGCAGAAAAATCTCCTTGGAGTGGAATCTCCCCCTGAAAATAAGCCAAATATCTCAACCCAAAATATTTATAAAGCATGTGTTTGTTAAGAAAAATGTTACGGGGTGTAACATTAACCCGAAGCCAAAAAGAATTGACGAGTATAATTGATCTAACTGCGACTCAGGTTATGTTAATATTGCTCGTCCCTAATGGTATGCATTTACTAAAGGACTACATTAACAAACAACAACTTCCTAATAATTTGCAATTACACCTTAATTGGGCGAAGTGAGTACCAAAGAAATGAGAACCAGAATAAATGGAATTGTAAAATAATCAAGATAATGGAAACAAAGAAAACATGAATAACTCACAGCACATCCAATTGTTTTACTCCACGAGCCCCCAAGGTATGATAAGTTGCCACTACATACAAGCTGAGTGTCATGAAATGCGGAGCTGTTTAAAACCCTAACCACATCTTTTCCTCCAACCATATGTTTACCCCCTAATATCTTCAACAATGTAGTTTTCCCTGTAATTATCATCAAACCATGTTAACCCCAAATGCATACACAAATAATTGGGAAAATAGGTAATAACAATGAGATAGTTGGGCAAATTACCAGATCCGTTGGCACCGACAAGAAGACAACGAGAACCAGGAGTAATCTTAAGACTGAAATTGGCAAATATTGGAATTTGACCTTCATATGAGAAATTCATAGCTGATACTTCAACACTATTACTTAGATTTTTCATCTCTTCCATCTTCATTCTTCTTCTTCTTCTTCTTCTTCTTCTTCTTCTTGAGAAAACAAACAAGCTTGTATTTTCTGCTTCTGTTTAAATCTGAAAATTTTGGAACTCTTTTTATACATTTCTACGTTCACCTAATTTCTAGGTTTTAAATGACATGGACTTTCTTGGCCCATACATTTGTCAATTTCTTAAACGTTTTACGTGTCACGGATGATTAAAAAAGGAATACCGGGCAAATCTCACGTGGCACGTAGGATGAAAATTTTAATTATGCTTTTATAATTTTCAGCCGTTCGATTGAATTGCAGGTAGACTAAAATAAAAACCCATTCGTTGAAATCGAATGAATTTGAGGCTGCTGCTTGTTAAACTTGAGCTTTGAATAGATGAAAGCCATTCGTTCAAATCGTACAGAACAAAAGCAATAGGTGAAACAATTTACGAAGCAGTTAAATTTTTGATTCTTACTAAATAGCTCTGAAATTCAATCTCCAAAACTGAAATTTGACTATTGTATTGTTCGCAGGGTTCAAGCAGATTGAAGGTGCTGCCTTTGAGCTGTTCGAGGAAATTCCCAACAGAGTTTCCGGTTTCACAGTACTCAGTTAGTGTTCTTCACTTATATTTCTTCTTGGTTTTAACTTTAAGTGTCGAAAAACTGGTTCAACTTGTAACATACGAAGATGTGTTCACTTAGTATATATTTTAAATTAAACATGTGGGGTTAGAATCTGTGTACCTTACAGCCTTAAACTGTTAAACAACACCAATGCACTTAATAAAGTATGTTGATTTCTGGCATTAAAATGAAGTGGCGCTACAGGTAAGTGATGATTACATGTACTTTATTGATCACAATACTTTCTCAGTCTATTGTTAAATTAACCTATTACTAGAAAAACTTTTGCTTTTGAGGGGAGGATATGCAGGTACTTTTGTTAGTTTGGCCCACTTTTCTGTATTTTTTGGCAGCAGTACTGGCTAGATAACTGGTCTTATCCTGATGAGTTATCCACGAAGGAGTGTAGGAGTGTAGTGGTCTATGATGATGCTTTTAAGAGTACAGTAGTAGAGAAACAAATATCTGTGTTGAATAAGTTTTTTCTGTCTCAAAATGGTCAACGTAGTAGGAAACTGTTATAGGTGTCAGTTTATTGTAACATAATGTTGCAGATTTGGTCACCAAGTATAGCTATTGCTGTTAAGTTCTCAAACTTGTCAAATACCACAGAGTACTCTCATAGTACTCAGTTAGTGTTCTTCACTTCTCTTTGTTTCTGTAGGTAATAACTCACGTACCATGCGCCAGATTCAAAGTTTAACATATTGACCCAATTCAAATTAGTGATAGATTCTGCTGCTTATGTATGAATTGTGATATATGAATATATCTAAGCAAACTTTTGGATGATCCTTTCAGCCCCCACAAGTTATTTAATCATCAACTAGTATAGATATTGCTGTTGGGTTCTCAAACATGTGAAAATTTCACTTCGAAAGCTGTGAATGTTGAAAAGTCCCTCATGGCATGAATTTGCTAATGTGAATATCGTCTACTTCGTCAATTTCAAGTAATTAAACAATAATTACTAGTTTATTTAAGTTTATTTTTTTAATTGAACCCTGTTGAATGATGATGCCACAACGAGTTTCTCTTTAAGTTTATTTTAATTCATTCAAAAATTATACAATAAAGCTACAAGTGTTTTGTCCTTGATATTCTGTATTGGCAGGAAATGAAGAAATTGGTTTAAGTCATTTGGTTACAAGATTTGCGGGGGTGTGGCATTTTGATCAGGGCATTTCGTCAACCCCTCACGTTGCAAGCACTCATCTAGTCTTCCAAAATTCCATCAAAATCTCTCCTCTAGACTCCCTCTCTCACCATCCCTTGTCTGTTTCTCAATCTCGCAAGACTCTTCAAAATCCTTAGATGTTCCGAATGTCAGAATCTCTATACCCCTAATTACATTGAAATCCGTTCAAATCTTTCACGATCTAATCCTGATTGTTTCGAGAAGCTTTTCATTCATCGGAATGGAAGAAACTAAATCTCAAGAGAAGTTGAAAGATTTGACCTTGGAAGGAAATTCTTTCAATATTTTGAAGCAATTGGAAGTTATACTTCAGAGTGATCCTTTAATGTAAGTTCAATATTTAGATTATTCGTTGATTATGTTGGATAAATAGGTTATAGCTTGATCAGTAATTCCTCTGATTTTTCGTAAAGTAAGACAATCACCTCTAAATTAGGCCTATTGATAATGCCACATCATATTCTTGCCTATGCAGCAATAAATTGGTCTTCTTCGCCATGAATTACATGCTGCAAACGTTTTCAATCCCTTGAATTTTGAAAGTTCCATAATAAGCTAGTAACCACTGCCATGGTGGGTGCCGATGTAAGTTTGACCTAATTTGGAAGAAGTTGTAGTGAAATTGTAGTTACTTCTTGTTTGGGAACAGTGTTTTATGACTGACGGGCATCGCTTTTTGGCACCACAAGAGTATCAGCCGATTAAGTTACTTGTATCCAGTTATACAAGATTAACCAATTATTTCTAGTCAAGATATGGCAATTGATATGAAGACCATGTATGATGTTCAGCAAAAGTGAATTATTTTTTCCACTTATAACACATTGTTTTTCCTTGTCATGAATTTCACTCATTTTAGTCTGTTTGCAAGAATGTTGATTGTACTTCGTTTGTAAGAATGTTGAATTCAATGTTTAGTCTTATCTTTGGAATTTCTCAGAGATTTTTTTGTTACCCATCATAATATGTTTGCTTTACATCAGTGATGAAGTAGGGTTTTTACATCCATCCCAGTTTGCAGCGCTAAATGAAGAGACATATGGATCTGCTAATAATTCGCAGAATTCAGAAAATGAGATGTCCAGCGGCAACACCATTTTCTGGAATAGAGATCACAAATTGGCCATTTCAACTGAAGTGCTCTTTCCCTTATACGCTGCTGCTAAACATGCTTTTGAGGCTGCAGATACGCAATATAAGATGCTAACCAAATTACCCACAAATAGGGGTAAATCAATGGATGAAACTGCAGCAGATAGCTCTCAGTTTTCAACGGACTTCCTTGCAAATGAAGTAATGATGCATAGCAAGGCTCTTTTGCTGCTAAGCTGTGACTCTGCCACTGCTTGGAATTCAAGGTTTAGTTGATTATTTCTCTTATATGTTTATAGACTATGTTTGGATAGTCGATTGTTTTTTAGGATTGCCAAGATCGGATTTCAAAAGTTCGATTGAATTGAATTGTTGTATCGTGTCTGTTATGCAGGAAGCTTGTCATTTCCAAGAAGCAACAGTCATCACTGTCGATGGACGAACTTCTGTTTTCATCCCTGATTCTCTCTTATGCTCCAAAAAGTGAAAATGCTTGGAGCCATAGGTAATAATGAATATTTAACAACTCATGAGTGAAGGTTGACAAGAGAAGTAGAACCTTCTTCAAGTGGAAACCTTCTACTGGTGTCTGTAATTATATGTTACTCTTCTGTTATTAAGTTATCACTGTTGAACTCATTCATAAAAGAAGTAGAATTATTCGACTTAATCACTCTGAAACAGTCTGATCATCGATTAGTACTAAATTTAGTTTTTGACAGGCGCTGGGTAGTCAAGACCATTGCAGGGACACATCCAAACATGGAGAAGATAGTTTATAAGGAATCTGAGCTTGTGGAGAAACTAGCAGAGGTTTATTTTTAGTTCATAACTTGATATCATTAGATGATGAAGGTTTATTAACTCTTCGTTTTAGTAATGTTTCATGTAACCTTCCTAGCATTTGTTTTTCATGCTGTTGGTCAACAGTGATCGTCCTAGGTTCGCTTGAAATTGCAGTAAAAAACTTTTGTTGTTGACGCCTTCCGCTTTATCTTTTTTACTTTCTTTGCAGAAATCAAAAATGAATTATCGTGCGTGGTATCACCGTTGCTGGCTAATTTCTTACTTGACAAGGAGTCAGGTCTGATTTTATGACTGTTGAAGTAGCATACTTAAGCCATGTACTACCAGCTAATGTGAAATTATAACTAAAACTAATATCAAGGCTAGTCTAGTCATTAGTTTACAACTCCCAGAGAATGCTTTTATTCCCTATTTTATCTGTTACCTTTTGTTGCCCGCCTCCGACGCATGTTGCTTGTGTTTGTTCCTGATGAAACTCACTCTTTCTACATTATGTTTTCTTTCTTCTGATAATTTAGTTTGGAAAAGCTTTCGTTAGTTGATGAAATGTCTTTTTTTCAGGTGCTAGAAGAATTGATGAAATCAAAAAAATGGGCCGAGTTGCACGTTGCTGACAATTGCTGTTTCCACTATCACCTAGTGAGTTTCCATTTCTTCTTAATTCTACTATATGTGTTTGCTAACATGTTCACTTTTTCTTGACTAGGTCGAACCCAGACTCTCAAATTTGTAACTTATATCAGTTGCATGAATTGAAATAGTTTTAAATGTTTGTACATTTTTCCTCTGGTAAATGACTTACTATTCGTCCTTACTGCAGCAACTATTGCTTAAGTTGTTAGAGCCGAGCATCTCAAAACATGGTCAAAATGTATCCATGAATTCATATCCAGAACTTTATAGAGTATGGAAGGTTTGTTTCTTTCCCTTTCAGCACGGAGATTACCAAACATTTCTTACTTATACAACTAGCCAGACTAGGACAATCAATGCTTTTTCCTCCATGTCTAGTTTTCGGCAACTGTGCTTCTATTTGTGAAGCATGCTTGAAAATCATATTATCTTTCCTTTGTTGTGTGGTCTGACAGGAGGAGCTAGACTGGGATAAAATGCTCATAAAGCGATATGTAGGTAGAGAGGTATGATATTATGATTTATGACCTCGAACATTTTCATTTAATCCTCAGCATCGACTTGAATATCTAGCCTTACGATAGGAGACTCGCATCATGAAAATTCACTTAGTATGTCTTTTCTAACACAATTATTTCTCACCTGTTTCTCAGGCTCTATGGGGTCATCGCAGGTTCCTCTCTCAGTGTTGGGTACAGCATTTTGGTATTGATGATTTCAACGTCAAAGATGTGATAGGTAATTTTATGGCTGATGAGATCCAACTACTCCAGTCATGCTTGACAATCAGGGATGACGACTTTGAAGACTGGCACACACAGGCAGTTCTTGCTGCAGCTTACGTTCTCTGGTTATCAAAGGTATTTATTTTCTAATCTTTTCTCTCACTTCTCAATCTTTGTTGTTTACTTTTTTGAGTTTGATTGATTGTTTTCTTGGATGCAAATCTAGCAAATTCCCCATTCTGAAGGGGTAGAGTCACTGCGGAAGATAAAAGGAGAAGTTGGAGATCTTAAGGCATTGCTCATTAAATTATGCCCTGAAAAGGCTCCACTTTGGAATGGCCTAATTTACTGAAGACAACCATAGAGAATTTGATGCACTAAACTAGTCAAATTTACTGCAGATTTTTTTGGGAAGTATTTTCAAATCATAAATATCGTTTTGGTCTTCAGTTATTTTCAAATTTAATAACTAGTTTGAAACCCGTGCTACGCACGGACTGATGGAATTTCTTACACTGTTAATTCATATCCACTGAGGCGGGGCTTCGCCCCACACCCGTCCCTATAAAAGTTATACTTAAGCTTATACAATTATTATCCGACAAATTGACGATTAACGGTTAAAACTTTATAATAATCAAATATATAATATTATTATAATTTAAAGATCTAACATGGTTTTGAAATCTAATTTCATGCAATATAATAAAATAATAATCAATATTTTAAACGTAAAATATTTTAAGCTACAAAGACATAATTAGATATTTTTTTTAGTATTTAACCCGTGCTTCGAACCGGAAACGGCGGAAATTGATCCTTAGTTCAGCGAAACCCCACACCCGTCTAAGAAGGGATCTCAATTAACAACTGAAGTGTACAATGAAAACACCAATTATCATATTTTTTTTAAAGCAATCATTTAGTAAATTAACAATCAGAACCAAATTATTCACCAATTAATTACGTACTGTTTAAACTTTAAAGTGTTGGAGATTAAGAAATCCTCTTAAAGAAAATACTTTTGATAAGTTATACAGACATTTGAAATCAATAAGTAGTTCATTACATTACCTATATCGGTACTATTGGTAGTTAAATGAATCATCACACTTTTTATATAGTTGTATCAATATCTGATATTGGAGACACTAAAAAAACACGATATTAATATAGAATAGATTGGCAACTCTAAATGGTGCACAACAAACGAATTGCTTCTCGTCAAAGAAAATGTAATTAAGGAAACACACATATATATTTCTCATCATTAAAACATATATTTGCGTTAAGAATTAAGGGATCAACTCAACTGCTCTTCCAGGCTCCAACTTACTATAGTTAAATGAAAAATCACACTCATTAGTCATTATACATGCATCGGTATATGATATTAGAGACACTAAAAAAAATCATGATATTAATATAAAATATATTGCCAACTCTAAATAGTGCAAAGCATATGAAGTGCTTCCCGTCGAAGAAAATGTATAATTAAGGAAGCGCACATATATATTTTTCTTCAGAAATCATATACTTGCGTTAAAAATAAAGCGGCTAACTCAACTGTTTTCCAGGCTCCAATTTCTTGTAGTTGAATGAAAAATCATACAGATTATGTAGTTGTGTTGATATCTGACATTAAAGACACTAAATATAACACGATATTAGTATAAAATAGATTGTCAACACCAAATATTGCAAAGCATGCAATGTGCTTCCCGTCAAAGAAGTAATCAATGAAATGTCATAAGTCGTTATATAGGAATCGATATCTGATATTAGAGACATTAAAAAAATATGTTATTAATATAAAATAGATTGCCAACTCTAAATAGTGTAAAGCATATGAAGTGGTTCCCATCAAAGAAAGTGTAATTAAGGAAGCACACATATATATTTTTCTTCATAAATCATGTACTTGCGTTAAAAATAAAGCGACTAACTCAACTGTTTTTCCAGGATCCAACTTCTTTTAGTTGAATGAAAAATCACACATATTATATAGTTGTCTTGATATCTGACATCAGAGACGCTAAAAATAACACAATTTAATTATAAAATAGATTGCCAACCCTAAATACTGCAAAGCATGTAAAGTGCTTTCCATCAAAGAAGTAGTCAAGAAAATGCACTGATATATCTTTCTTAAGAATCATAAACTTGCGTTAGGAATCAAGCGGCCAACTCTAGTTTTATTCCAAGCTCCAAGTCCGTATAGTTGAATGAAAAATCACGCTCATCTAGTTGTATCGATATTTGATATTAGAGATACTAAAAATCGATATTAATAGAAAATAAACTTTTAACCCTAAATATGTGGTTATTGGATTTTTAGGGATGCATATGGCTAATTTCATTATGCATGGCCATTATTTTGGCTTGAAACAAAATAGAGAACCCTATTGGAATTGAACGATTAAAGAGCCCATTTTTTTTTACATCAACCGTAGGTCAAGTTAACGAAGTGCCGTTACGTATGGCATGGTCTACAAAACAAAGCAATTTCCTGCGTATAGCCAGTTCGAGAAAGAAAATGAATAATAAGTATAGATTTCTAAAAAGACTATAATTCAATAATCTAGCAGAACCCCATCCAAAATATCAGAAAAATTTATAAATGAAAGCCAAGAGAGAGTAGAATGCTCTTGGGACAATAACTTAACAATGTACCCTTATTCCTATTTGGTTCAACATAGAAATGAAAATGGTGGACGGGGCCAATATTAACCTGGTTTATAATTATATATTCACTACTACATCATCGATAATACTTGTACATATTTAGAGAATATATCTAAGATGAGAAAAAGAAGTGTTCATTTTACAAATATCCAAACATAAAACAGACCCTTGTCTGTCGAAACCACTTTGGCCCAATATCATATTACTGCAACATGAATATTTTACAATCATGTTTTTTTTTGTTCCATGGTTCATTGTTAAGGTTGGTGTTCGACGAAGTTACCATGATGAGGTATTCCTGAAACACACTTCATGAGGGATTCAACGGAAACCCTCACTGTTATCAAATTAGTACTGTAAATAAGAACGTCGTGATCAATTGGTAGACCCTAATTGGAGATCATATATCTTGCCGGTGGTTACCACATCCGATGCTGGTGTTTCGACAAATCTTCGATGTTAATGAACAAAAATATTGAAGTACCGGAAGATGCTTCAACCTCCAACCACAAAAGGTATTTGCATAAAACAAAGTGTGAGGAGGTGTTATTGTCTGTCAGATTTCGATTGGCGTATATGGCGATGACCGGAGGACAGGTAACTATTATATAATGAAATGACCGCCCATGGTAAAGTCGTATTTAAAAGTACATACAAACTAAGCCAAAAAAAAATAGATGTACATTAGGATTGATTCAGGATTCCCTATTTGATTAATATTACATGAAAAAAAAATGTATATCGAAGAACTCTCCGAACATTCTAATTTATAATAATAGTGAGCAATCTAGGGGATGGCTGATAAAGATACATTCATATGTTTAGCATGGGTTTATGGAAATGGTTGATAAAGCTTATTGATATATATATCTTAGTTTTTGGTTTTCATGACAGAACTCCATTTCGTGTAGAGCTTCAAAATTGCAAACGACATGGATCATGTAATTAATGATCAAGTAAGTGTTAGTTAATAGTATTAATCCATATATATTAAATGACAAACTCATGTTGTAAGCGTATTTACGTTAGAAAATTAAGCTCGTGTTAAATCACAATGCGATTTTCTAATTACATATGCACCTTTCACTTGCTTAGCGCGCGGAAACAAAATCTTGTGATAAGACCTAAATTGCTGCATAGCAAAACAAAATAAGAGTAAATATGAAGGCCATCAGATTACATAAATTAAAATTAGTAAATTGTTGATGAATTAATTAGCATGCAGTAATTGAATAGCTAGCAAATTCATATATGGACCTCATTTTGAATTTTTAATACACCAATTATGTGGATGGTTAAACTTATTTGGAAGGTGGAAATTCTTTTGTCCGAAAGACCAACAAATAAATGAAAGTTCAAGAAGTGAACTCTCTTGTTGTCTACAGATGTTCATCAGTTTTAATATGTCCTACTGGCCTTCTCAGGTAAATTGGTTTGTTTACACAATAAAAGCCAATAAAGTCAATAACAAAAACCAAAATGAAGCAAGAACTGTAAACGAATAATATAAATAAAATGACAATACCTATAACAATGATACAGATAAAACCTTAACAATCCACACGAAGTATAACACTTCCCTTTCAACTCAAACATGTATCTAGACTCGAGTTTCTTTCCTTCTTCGGAGCCTAACAAAATGAATTGATGAGAAAGATTACATCTTGTTCGACAACATATATACAAAGTCACACTTCCAAATGCGTATATCTTCATGGTTAAGTAAGCTACCGAAAGAAAAAGAAAATCAATCCAAAATGTAGACAAAATTATATGATTTTAGTTTACAAACAGTATGGCCGTAAGCTATGGAGTATATGAACACAAATACCATTTTTATAATCCGCAATTTCAACTTCACTTTTCCATTACACATAACTCTAAATTTTCAACTTCACCTTTCCATTACACATAACTCTAAATTTTAATTATCAGTGTTGGGCTTTTTTCTTTCCCGTGATGTTATATTACAATGTTTAAGCATCATTAGTACGAAGCTTGTATTTAACGAAATCACTCAAACATGAAGCTTAATGGACAGAGTAGTACCTACATTACCTGAATATGATGATGTTGAGAAACCCTCACCTACAAAATCCCAAAAGAAGTTTAGTCAGTATGGAGCAGTAATTAGAAGAAACATAAATAAGTTTTCGCTAAGAACCTGGGGTTGAGGAGATATGAAACCAAAAAGAAATAACATAATTGAGAAACCGTTTCCTGCAAAATAGAACAAATAAGTGTTTCATATCATCTTTTTTTGGATATATATATTCTTAGGATTTTCTTCATATCAGCACTCATGCAATCGAATTGCCGCAGCCATCATCAATGCAAATTGAATACAACAAAAATAGATCAAAAAACAGAACCATAGGCACGTAGGAAAGCCTATTTATGTAATCAGCAATAAAAATTCATAAAATTAATTAGTAATTAACCAACAACAAAATATATTAAAAGAGAAAATAAGAAACCATCATATGAGCAAGGTAAGTAATAAAATTGAACAAACCTTTAGCAAATAGGTGAAGCAGCAATCGTTTTATGCATCAATATTTATAGCGTTTAGTTTTGCAACAATATTTATGCATCATCATTAAGATCCGCAAAACACAAAAAGTTATGGTGTTTGATATCGCAACGAAATTTGGAATAAAAACAATTAAAATATCAAATAAAAACACCAAATTCCAATAAAAAGAGAAAAGAAACAAAATTTTAGTTCTAGAAGAGAGAAGCAACTTGCACGGAAACAAAAAGGTATGGTGTTGCACGAATGCTTTATATGGGTACCTGCAAAACAAACAACGAGAGCATATAAGAAAACATAAATTAAAAAAAAATAAAAAAATCATAGAAATCAAAGTTGAAGAGAGAAGCGGTGTCCAAAAAATGGGTTTACCTTTTGTTTGAAAACTTTATATAGGGATTCCGAATGAATGCGCAATTGGGGGATATATAAATTAATTGGGGGATATTAATTACTATTCCCATCCTATTTCTCCTGCTAAGGGGTGATTTTTGGGTACAAAATTACTAAGTTACCCTTGATATAAATAAAAACCTAGGGAATTTACTATATCACCCTTATACCAAAATAAAAATCTAAACATAAAACCTAAAATCATTCACAATATCCCCTTTTCTTCTTTCTACCGGCAACCCTTATTCACCGGAAAAAAATTTGTCCGATCATCGGAAAAAAAAAATTCTTCAAAATTCTATAGTCGATTGATCAATTATGTTTAATCAAATGTTATTGGCAGTTGCATCCATGCACCTTTACTCAGATGTTGTTGGCAGTTGCATCCCGTGTACTACTGCTTTTGGAATTACGTTTTTCGTGGCTAAATTGAGTTGGATTTGGCTGTATCATACCATCCAAAATGAGTACAACAGCCGTATTATAAGCTCCTGATTATCAAATCATACCAATCTCAAAACAAAAGTTCTAAAAGAAACTCCTGGAAACTTGTGATGAAAAAAAAATCTTAAAATAAACAACTAAGCATAGTTGGAAGGATTGTTCTTGATCATCATCAATATAGTATCAATCTCAAAACCAGCACTTCCAAACCCTAAGTAGTAGAATCATGAACTTTTTCTGAAAAGTTTCAGCTACAACCGTTGCCGGCATTGAATTTATGTTGAAGACCCTGCCGGCAACAAGTACCAGGTTTGAATTTCCTTTGAATGCCATGTCGGCAAACGATTCAAGCATTGTTTTGCAATTTCATCTCAAAGCCGGCGAGTGTGTAATAACAAAGTGAAATTCTCTGGATGGAATTTCATATCAGTCGGTATTGTTTATGATACAATATCAATTCCGGAAATACTGCCGGCATGCTCGTGTTTTTTTATTCAATGCCGGGTTTAGATTGATATATGCAGACTTTCAGATATCATGCCGGCTACCTATTAACAATGCCGGTAATTGTGATTTTGCTTTGTGATTGACAATGTTCTTGTAATCAAAATAATGAAGCATGTTATGGAGATATTGCGGGCTTACTGTGTGGTTACTGTTGTTCGCGGAAATGGTCGGACAGTGCAAAGCTCGCTTTTTCTGTTGCTATTGACTCGGTATGCCTCTTTAGTTGTTGCCCAATTGTGGTAAACTTTGATATAAGAGCATTTGAAAGATTGTTGGAGTATCTTTGTATGTTTAATAAATTTGGATAGAAATCTCTGTACGGTGTCTTTTGAAAAATTTATCGAGCTTGCGGTTGCCTTAGGATTCGATGGTTGGCTGGTAATGTTTTGTGATTTCATTTCTTATTTGAGCTTTGTGGGTTATTTTCATATGCTTGTGAAAACCTTGGTTTAGGACTAGTAGTCTAGTACGAGAACAACGAGATAATGCGCAATAGCTCTAGTGTTTGAAAGTTCTCAAAGAACAGTATAAACATGGATTTTGTTGATTCAATTGTACTTTGTTGGATGAATTTATATTTTAGAAATCAGGTGCTTACGAGAATTAGTAGCTGCAATGCTATAGTGAAATTGGAAATAGTAATCAGAGTAGGTCACAACTTAAACTGCAACAAGAACAAAAACTAGCTTGGTTGCTTATGTTCAATACGTATACAACCTGCCCTGACCTAATCGGAGTTCACTGTACAAATCAGAGTGCAAACGGGTACTGGAGGTACTGAGTTGTCTGATGTCATGGCAATATGGACTGCCCTTCACTTTCTTTTCTTGCACTACAAGAAAATAGGAACTGAGAAGGTAATTTTTGTGTTTACCAATGGGTTAAACTACTCCCTCCGTTACTTTTTAATAGGCCAGTTTTGTTTTTTGAGAAATTTAAGGAAATTAAGAGAACTAATTATTGAAAGTGGTCCTCTGGACACTTGTCAATAAAAGAAGTGAAGTGAGATGGTCCCCATGACACTTGTCAGCCAAAGAAGTAATTGAAATGGTCTACATAACACTTGTCATCAAAAGAAGTTAAAAGAAAAGTGGTCCCAGAAAATTAAATTAATATTTGACTTTCCCAATTAGGAAATCAGCCTATTTTTTTGAAATATTTATTTATAAAAACTGGCCTATTAAAAAGTAACGGAGGGAGTACTTTCTATTGCTTCTTCATTTTCGAACTTTTGATTGATTAGTTTCAACTAATGTGTGTCACTGTAGGCTGCTGTATGGGTCTAATTTGATTTGCTACTTTACTGATGCCTAGGAGTCATACGCAGAAAGCACAAACTGCACTTTCACCGAAACTCACTCCTTTTTTTTCTTTTTTTTCACTGTAGGATGTTGTATGATTATAAAGTCCATTTCTTTTTTTCTCCTCCATTGAAACTCACTCCTTTTCCCCCCCAAAAAAATGATAAATTGATTTGCTTATCAATTTTAGCATTACGATTGCAGGTTTAAAAATTCAACGATAAAAATTTGGTTGAGGTTGTGGAGAAGAGTGGTGGTGCTGTTAAAACTCATGATACCACCACATCAAGACCTTAATCTCTCTATGTTTGGTATCAGTTTGTCGGCATTGTTTTTTTTTTTTATGAATGCCATGACGATTTCCAGTGCCAATACTGATTTCTAGTTGTAGACCATTCCTATTTTCGGTGTCTCGGCATTGTTTATGTTATAAACTATTATGCCGGAACATATGTTTTAAAATTTGAAGTTTCTTGAGTAAATTTCTACACTGCCGGCGTTGTGAGGTTTAAGAAAACAGTGCCGGCATTGTTGTCGGCATGCTCGACATTTGGTTGTCAATGCCGGCAGTGCTTATATTCTCAGACATTTTCCTACCAGTAAATCTCTTCTTCAATATATGCCAACTGCCCAATTTCAGGACCTAGCTCACCAGAGGCAGAGATACCCGAACCAGCTAAACTAAGTGAGCATATTTGTGGTTTAGTGGTTATGGTTACGTGCAACTCTTACACATTTACATGGAGTGGAATCAGAAGAGTTCCAAGTAGATTTAAATGACGACGAAGAAGAAGATGACGACGATGAAGACGATGATGACTAAACCAAGTTTCTGGAGAAAGAAAGTAAGATTTCACCGTCAAGAGACAAATAACGTATAATATAAGGGAAAATGATGAACAAGCAGGGTTACAAAAGAGGTTGAAGAGTTACTTCGTGAGCTTTGGGCATGACCATTTAATGGAGTCTAGTTTGTACGTGGAAAATAAGAGGGATACTGAAAGAATCTTGGGCATGACCATTTAATGGAGTCTAGTTTGTACGTGGAAAAAAGTTAGTAAAAATCTTGTCTTCATCTACACTTTACTCGTTTTCTCCAACGCCACCTCTTGGCCAAGTTAAGAACCTGATGTCGGCATTATTAGTTGACCGATACAGTAACCCGGCAATAGGTGCCGGTGTGCTCGATAAAAAATGATCAATGCCGGCATTGTTGGTGAGAGTACTCGTTTCCTGTACACCTTGTAACCAAAACCGGCATTGTTTTATAAGTCTCAAGCTATGCCGGCAAATGTTAAAATTGGGGGATATGGTGCACCGGCATTGAAAAAACTATGAATACCATGCCGGTTTTGGTTGTTCCGGCATGGTATTCATAGTTATTTCAATGCCGGCATTGTGTTTTTCAGGTACAACCATGGTAAATTCAAATTTACATCTGGAGAAGATTCAATATAAAAGATATGTTTATTGCTGACGTGAAGATTCACAATCATCTCTTTGGTCACTATGGTCACTCATTTCAACCAAATTTTTTTAACCCAACACTCATACTTCTAATTTCTTCAAAATGATCATGATTTATCCAAAATGATAATGATTTATGTTAATCAATTTCAAACTAATCAATTAACTTAACTAATTATGATTAGCCACTAAACCTGATTAGTGAGGGGTAGATTAGTTAAAATACATGGATAGGGGGTGACCTTGATTTACTATTTAAATCCCGTTTTTGTCTTTTAGTTGTATCCCCCAATTAATAAAACTATCCCCCAATTGCGCGTTCTTCCGAATCTATTAGTAGAATGATTTTATCTTGGATATAATATTTAAAAATATCTCGACTTTCTAAAAAAAAACTAACTAATAAAACCGGCTTGATTATTAAGTCGTTACCAAAAAAATTCTTTTGTTTATTTATTTTGGTAATATATCTTATTTTTGCAAAAAAAAAAAAAAACTTGATTGTGTTAGAAAGATATATATATATATATATATACATACATCACGTTTTTTAGATTTTCATTCAAAATACTCCAAATATAAATATAAATCTGGTTTTTTTAGATACTCGAAAATATAAATATTAATTTCGGGGTATTAATTGATACAATAATTTTTAGATTTTTTACCCTACAAAAGATTCAAAAAAATAATATATGATTTTTTTACCTCATAAATATGTTTACTCGATTTTTTTAGATTTTTATCATAATAATCTGAAATTAATACAAAAATATTCCAATCTTATCTAAATAAAAGAGGTTTTAGTTGGTAGCCGAGCAACAAGCTGGGCACCAACCCCTTTTTGAATAGAAACACCCAATCTGTGAAAAATAAAACTACCGAGACCACTACCAACGTCGTGACTAATTAAACAATTCTTCAGACGTTTGAAAAAAGCTATTGTATCCTCACTAAGTTCTCCTAAAGTAGTAAAGGCTAGCACTCCCAAACCATAACCGCGCGAAGTACACTCATTCAAATATTTGGAACGTTTACGCGAGATAGCTTTGGAGATAGCTTGGCCTGGGACAAACGATCGTTCACCATCGCCAGTAAAGGGGGAGACTCCTGTGACATCCATACACACATCTTGTCAGTTTTCCTAGTTGGGAACAAGGATATCAGCCGGACGCAAATCCTTGTTATACTCAGACAAAAAACCCAAAGCAACTTCCTTGCGAGCAGGGACGCCAGCTTTGAAGCAAATATTCGCGATTACATCCCGTACCAAGTCATGACGGAACTTTAGACCAACATCATTAGCACAATGAAGCGCGTGATCACCAAAGATATCCATAGGCTTATTGCAACAAGCACACAAACCATCCTCAACAAATAACGGGATACCAAGACGATAACAAACAACCGCTCCGAATCGGTATGGGGGCCAAGGCACCGACCTAAACCACCGATCGGGACAGCCAAAAGATAGTCTTGAGCATGTTTGATCTCGATTGCATTGCCAAAGAATGGAGTCTCTTGCAGATAAAGTAAATTGGTGAGGATTTGCTTCTTAACCACATCAAAATAAGTGACTGCCAGGGAGTGCATAGACGGGGGGGCAGTATCATTGACGCAATAATTGGGAGGCAAACCACATACCTGAATAAAGTTCTGAAGAGCCAACTGATAGGTATCACCATTATCTGTTGAGAACGAGCTACCAAGAATCGACTTTCGCACTGAGGCAGTCTGACTCTGAGAGGCAAGATAGCAATAGGTACGGGTTCAGCCATGGTATAAATGCCAAGTCCACCATCCTTAATAGGGAGAGTAGCCAGTCTCTGCTGCAAAGGCCCAAACCCAGCACCATCTCCGGTGATTAGAAGCCTCAAATATTGGAGCAAGTGGTCATCGAAGAGGTCAGAAGCCTGTTGTAAAGCTGCCGGGTTGGTAGTGCGCATAGCAAAATAAAGTCTGGAAACACCGACACAATTACGGAGCAGCAACATCTCACTTTGGGGATATCTGAGCTTTTTGATAGAAGACATTAGCTGAATAGTTTTATTCACCCTGTTAAGCGCCATGTCACTCATGAAATCCAAATCCAAACTCACAGGTCCACCCAAAAGCTTAACTCCCTTGCTAGGTCTGCCAATATCCGAGGGAAAAACACCAACCTCCAAACTGCGTGGATCAGAAGTGGGCCAAAATACTTTGGTCTTCTTGATATTAAGATGAAGACCCCTATCCGGTCCTTCAGAATCAATGATGCTCAAAGCCCGAGCAACCTCCAAAGTGTCGCCAATGATAGTGCCATCATCTAGGTAACAGGCGTGCAGATCAAGCTTACAACGAGAAGCAATGGACTTCACAAGGGGGTGAAGTGCCAAAGCAAAAAAGAGGGGCCCGAGAGGATCGCCTTGTTGAACACCGAGTGCAGAAGACAAGATGTATTGGTCATAGTACAATTTAGCAGGCCTAGCATAACAAAATTATACCCAACGAGAAATACCCGGACAATGTAGCCGAACCTCCTTGATAAGAGAAGACCTGCTCACCATGTTGAAAGCATTCGAAAAATCAATAAGCAACATTGACATAGAATCCGAATGACCCTTCAACTCCAGCAAACTGTTGACAGAATGAAGTATACCCTCGCCTCCTACCGGCACTCCGACACCAAACTGATGATCACCCAAGTAGTCTTGCATCTCCTTACCAACTGAGAAAGAAGCCAACTTAGAGACCAAACGGCGCCATATAGTACCAACTGCTATTGGCCTAAGGCCACCCCCGGGCTTGAGTAAAGGTGTAAGGGGTGCACTAGCGATAAGCTCTCTTAACACCTTAGGACACTTACCTGCCAACCAAAGATTGACAACCCCGGTAACCGAAGCCACTAACTCGTCTGCCACAGCCGCTGCTGCACCACCAAGCACATCGACTAAATGTTGAGCCCGCAAACCATCACGACCACAGGAAGTTCCTCTAGGGAAACTCTTAATAGCACCAATGACAGCTCGTGAATCAACTGTTATTGGGTCACCAATTGCGACATCATCCGGAAAGGAGGGTGGAGGAGCTGCTGGGTGCTTGGATTGCAACTCGGTCAAAGTACTCTCGTTGCGAGGAGCTAAACCGTTTGAAGACAAGACCCGAATCGCAGCTGCAAAATGCCCGTACTCAATCTTCTTACGACAAGCACTTAAATTAGCCACTTCTGGCTTCTTTTTGCTGTCCTTTTTAGCTGAATATTGTTGGCATGGGAGGCGTAGCAGCTTTGAGATCAAAGTAAAGCAGCCCATCGGTTCTTTCCAAGTGAGCAAGACTTGTTGGATGGCTGCAATTTGGAGACGCTTCCTGTTGGAAGATTTCTCTTCAGCTGATCGTGTAGGCCTATAAAGATTTAAGATGCAAATGGGGAGCAGCAGCAAACGAATCCAGGTCGAAGCATCCGAAGGTTTACACAGCACGTTATCCAAACAGGTCTTCAAGGCTCGAGAGAAGCCTAATCTACACTGAAATGGAATACTAGAAACCGTGGTAAAACGACGTTGAAAGACTGCATTAAGCAAGTCAGGCGTGAGCGAGAACGATTCACCTGGCAAAGAGTCACGAGATGCATCAGCTGAGTTCCGGGAAGCGCTAGAAGAGACCACACCGTCGACAACACCAACAATAACTTCAGCTGGAGAGTTACAGGAGGCATCAGTTGAGAACCGGGAAATACCAGCACATTCAAGGTCGACACCACCAGATGTAGCTTCACTACCAACTGTAGCTTCACTACCAATCGCCGCAACATTCAAAGTCAGCAAGGGATACATGGACGGCTTGGCAATACCATGAAGGAGAAAGTCCGGTGAAGCACCAGGACCATCAATGGCGTCGTGTCGAGCTCCTTCCACACCCTTGCAAGATGTTCTCCAAGCTCGTAAGGACAAGCAGCGACTGCAAAGCCATGTACGTGTCTGCTGAATAATCGATTCCCAGGCGCAGAATACTTGAAGATCGCTGGAGATGATAGCTTTGCAATCAAACCTATTGTCTTCCGTGGAAAAGTGCTTGTCTTGTAAATGTTTTGCGAAGGAACCTCTTGCATAACCTCTACCACCTACACCGTCCTGACATCCATGGAAATTCTTAAATGGGCAGTGGCAATACCCATTTTGTGATGAAGTGTCAGCGTGAATAGATTTTTGCCGCAACTGTGTGATGGAAGATGAACGAGGTGTGGGAGGAGGCTGCTGTGAGAGTGAGCAGCTAGGGTCTTCGAACTGTGAAGGAGTAGCCATAAACGAAAGAAAAAAGAAAAACAAAACAACTTCACAAAACCTAAAACGAAAACCAAAAACCCTAGACAAACCAAATCGTGGAAAAAGAAAGGGGAAAGAACAGAAAACGAGAGGCGACTTAGAAAAATCAAAAAGAGGAAGAAGCAGGGATGAGACCAATCCATGGACGAACCCTGGCTTTCAATCGCCGGAGTCTCTCCCTGGAGCTCATCGCCGTTAAAAAAATAAAAATAAAATAAAATAAAATAATATTTTTTATATTTTTTTACCTTATAATCGATCCATAAAATATAAATCTGAATATTTTTACCACATAAACATGCTTGGATTTTTTAAATTTTTATCATAAATGTCTGAAATTAATATATAAATTCTTTTTATATTTTTATAATTTTATCATTAATAATATAGTCATTTTTAGATTTTTTTACCTTACAAACGATCCAAAAAATATTGATATGATTTATTTATCTTATAAATATTTTTACTCGATTTTTTCGAATTCAAAATTAATATAGTAGTTTTTTGTATTTTCTTGATTTTTATCATAAATACGCGAAATTAATATATTATTTTTTTTAGAAAAATTCGACGGTCATGGTTTTAAAAAAATCACGTAAACTTTGTGTAATTATATTCAATAATTTTAGTTGAACTGATTTTTTTATTTTAATCATAAAATGCCTGAAATTAATATAATAGTTTTTTTTTGTCATTTCTATATATTTTTTTCCTTACAAAAGATTATAAAAATATAAATCTAATTATTTTATTCCATAAATATGTTAAATTGATTTTAATTTTTTTTAGTCATAAATGTACAAAATTAATATAGTACTTTTTTTTGAATTTTTTATAATAAATACATGAAATTATAAAAGATTCAAAAAATATAAATCTTATTATTTTATTCCAGAAATATGTTGAATTGATTAGGAGTTGCTATTCAGAAAGGTGTTGGTGCCCATCTTTATTTTTCATAGGTTAGGAGTTGCTATTCAGAAGGTGTTGGTGCCCAGCTTGTCGCTCGGTTACCAACTAAGGCTGTGTATGAGTCCTAATTTGGGCGAATTAATATTATTTTTTTACTCACATATATCAGATTCATTATCTAAATATGTTGAATTGATTTTTTTTTTTTTTTATTTTAGTCATAAACTTACGAAATTAATATAATACTTTTTTTTTCTGGATTTTTTTATAATAAATACATGAAATTATAAAAAATACAAAACTATAAATCTTATTATTTTATTCCATAAATATGTTGAATTGATTTTTTTTTATTTTAACCATAAATGTCCGAAATTAATATAGTAGTTTTCTTTATTTTCTGGATTTTCACAATAAATGCACGAAATTAATATAGCAATTTTTTTAAATAATGAGGGTCGTACGTCGCGTGTGTCCCAACAATCCACCCAATCTACACCGCAAATTGTCAGATCAACGCACCCTATCTAACGAAATTTCATCCGACGATTATGAATGGTTTCTCAATTAGCCAATAAGAGCGCGAGGGCTCACCAACCAATAGGAGAGAAGGTAAGCTCCATCAGTGCTACTTTTATTCTGGAGTGAGGGATGGTATTAAGTTTTTAGGTTGTTGATAATAATAATAATAATAATATATAATTAATTAATAATATGATTTCAGGTGAATTTCCTCTGTTGTGGTTAAAAGCTGAACAAAGCTCTCTTCTTAAAGCTTCTGGCCCCACCAGAATTAATTTCAGCCAATAGGAATCTTTTGTTTTTTCACACCACCACTATTATGAATTTTCGACACCACTTCTCTATATCTTTTGGCAATATATCTTTGGTTTTGACTTTGAAACTTCCGCCTCAAAACAATTCTACGAAATCAAAAAAAATAAACCCTAAACTGCTCTCTGATAACCTCTGTTAGTATCTCCATGTTCTTTCTTCTTTGGTAAGAGAATAAATCCTGTTATTTTTTTTTCTTTTCGTGTTCTCAAAAATTGGGGTTTGCTCTCTTTAAAAAAAAAAAAAAAAAAAAAAGGATTTCTTCTTCTTTCGTTTTCATATCTTTTCTTTGTTCATCGTTGATTTTGCTTTAATTATTGTTTGTTTTGTTTTGTTTTTGCAGAGACGATTTTTGTCGAAAAGAATAAATAACCATAGCCAGTTCTCTATTGGTAAACCCTAACCCTTTTCTCTTAATCAATAACCCTAACAATTTTGATCATTGATCTATTTCTTTTTTGATATTTGGTTTCACAAGGATTTTTATGCTGAAGAAGAGTTTTCTATGATATTTGGTTTCACAGGGATTTTTATACCGAAGAAGAGTTTGCTATGTAAAAGGAAGGTGAATTTCTTTTGGAGTTAGTATATTCTGATTGTATGTGTTATCTATTCTTTTTCTGATTTTATCAATTTTTATGTAGTTGTGAGCTATTACACTAATTTTTTTATTTAATTCATTTATTTATTTTTATTTTTTTTTGCCTTTTGTTTTCTCAGTAGTCGTAGTAGACAAGAAGGAAGAAGAGGTGAATTTTGTGGAGTTAGTATTATTCTGATTATATGTGTTTGATAAACTATTTTCATATTGTTTAATTTTTTGATGTTGGAAATGGTTGATTAGATCCTTTAGGATTATAATATCGCACCCTGAATATTTTTGGTAGGATTTATATTCATTGTTAGTTCATTGTAGTCCATGTACCATTTGTCTAAGATTTTTGTTCTGTTTGCTAGATCGACCCTTCGGAATATTGCAATATTGTGGTTACACCTATGTAATTTTTAGAGCCTAACCCTAACCCTATTCTTCATTAATTAATTTCTTCTTAATCATATATGTTTTCTTTTAATTGTTGATTTTGTTTTAAGTATTTTCCATTGTGTTTTATTTTGCAGATGGGATTTTAACTACGATAATATTATGTTCTCTTGGTAAACCCTAACTCAATTATCCCTTTATTTGTTTATCTTATTTTTGAATCTCTGTATTTTTAAAACGTATTCAATTCTCTTTTGTTTTGATTTTATTTTAGTTATTGATGTTATTGACTGTCTTTGAGGATGCCACACCCGAATTGGTCAGGAATTTCTTCTGGGATGATGATTTCCCGTCCAATCAGGATGCAATATTATGCTCATACATTCTAAGGCGTAAGAGGAATGCCCTACTAAAGGAACCATGGTAGTCCATTGGACACGTAAGATTTGGTGATTATCTGAGGCTCTTCATACACTTAATGGACTAGGCTTGACTCATCTTCTTAGTAGTTCATTTTTGTGATAATATTCTTCTGAATTCTATATTTTGGTGAAGTTTCTCTTCGTCTACAACGACAGAGAATACATAATAGAACGTCGAATATGGGAAACAGGAAGACCATATTGGTGTGTCACTAAGGTATGTTGGAAACATACAACTATTTTGTTATTGTAGATCCTCCAGTTTGATGTCATCAAATGTTGAGAATTTTATGCCTATAAGCTATTTGTTGGAACAAAAAAATATTGATCATCAAAGTTATGTATACTAAACAGCATAGTTATGAACCTTGACATGATGCATTCATTTTTCACGCATATAAAGGGAACGATGGTGCTGTGGCACAAAGAACATAGTTTAATTTCATTGCTTGACATGGTTCTTCCTTAGATTTTTTGATTTTGACGTGTTTAATTTCTTTTTACAATAAAGTTTCATGGTTTAGTTTTGTCCATTAATGAATGTGTCTGTTGCACAATGGTAGTGCGTCCGACTTCAAGTCAGAAGGTTGTGTGTTCGATTCACACCAGATTCAATGGTAACCATTTCGCCATTTGCAACCTTTAGACTAGCTTGCAAGTAGTGATAGAAGTACCAACAAAAATTCACGTAGAGTTGATATGGATGATTGAATTGTGTCGCACCAGATGAAATGATTCCACGTATATAAACACCACGCACACCAATATCAATAAATCTACATTTAACTGGAGGAAGAAGTGGTGACCTTCTCATGGTGGCATTTGGTTGGGTTGGCAACTCCATTTTGCGGCACAGTGGCAAGTGTGGAGCCAGGTTCGTTTATGCCATGGAAGTGCACTTTTTTCTTACTTTCACTTTACTTTTATTATACTTTTTGATAATACGCTTCTTCAAGTCTTTCATATTATGAATATAGTTTCACCATGTCAGTATCACTTGGTTTTGTGCGAATTTTCTTCCAAAAAATATTGTAGTTGTACTGTATCTACCACTCTCACTAAAAATCCACTTATGCTGGCTGAAACTGCAATACAATTTATTATTGACAAGTTTGCTCCCCTTTCCGAGCTATGATCTTATTATCTTAATGTTGTCCTTTTGTATTTGTTTTCTTATGTTCTTCATCCTGGCCAACCAAAATGGCTAAGATCATTTCCATGTTTACAAAACTGTTTCGTGCTTTTGGTATTGGGACTTTTCTTTTCATTAGTTTAACATTGCTTTGATAAACAAGCTTTGTAGTATAAAGTGTTTTCATTTTTAGTAATTGGTTATGTCATTTTTGTCACTATTGCAAGATCATAAAATTAACATACTTTTCCGTGAATATTTGCAGGCACAAGCATTAGCTGCTTTATAAATCATATGGAATTCAACATAGAGAACAATCAAACTCATGGTTATGCCAACTGCACTCATGAAGAACACCGGAAGCTGCGATTGAAGCTCGACTTAGAACCAGGAAATGTGCTGTAATTTAACTTATGACTGTTTAACAAATTGATATGGAACAAGGTTTCTTCATGTTTAAACCAAAAAAGTAGAGAAGACTCTCTGGACTACTTTAGTGATTAGTGTGAAATTTTTGTACATTCCTCTTTTCATTAAGAATAACTCAATAGCGATAATTTAACTTCTTTTTGTGCAACACATAAAATATATTATTAATTATTAATTAATTAATAATATGATTTCAGGTGAATTTCCTCTGTTATGGTTGAAAGCTGAACAAAGCTCTCTTCTTAGAGCTTCTGGCCCCACCGGGGTATATTTCAGCCAATAGTATCATCATGTTATTTCACACCAACAATACTTCGACCGAGAACACCACCAATTTTTTTTACTATTTACGATATATTTGGTTTCCAGCGGATATTAGACCTGAAAAAGAAACAGAGAGCCTTGAGACGAATTTTCCCTCTGCGACTAAACCCTAATCACCAATGGTTTACATCAGCAGATGTTGTGCGAATGTCAATCCAACGCCGAATTTTCCCTCTGCGACTAAACCCTAATCACCAATGGTTTACATCAGCAGATGTTGTGCGAATGTCAATCCAACGCCGTCTATATCGAGAGATCAAGCAGGTTACAGTCGATACTTACATAAGATCATCAGTAAGATCTTTGTTCGATTATGTCTTTAGTTTTATCACATGTTAATCGTTTTTGGATCACGGGTTTTCGCTAATATGTAGATTGCTCAGTTAATTCATCATGTTTAGATAACATATTTGTTAGGGATTATGGATTTTCATAATTGGGTTTCCCCGGAAAGTTTAATTTTTTTTTTTTTTTTTTTTTTATATATAAATTGAAACATATCTTTGTGTTGGATTCCCAGTACATGGGTTAGGATAAGGAAAATGTACGTTTTTTTTTTGGGGGGGGTGGGGGGAGGTTAGGTTAGCAAAGTACAGGTTGTGGAGTGTAATTATCATATTGCTCATTAATGCTATGCTGCAAAGTATGCTGGCACAATCATATTGCTCATTGATGCATACACTGGATTTGAAATGTTAAGCAACAATTGAAAGTTCAGAATGCATGATTAAACAACCTTCCCGTTAATAATGATTACGAGAACGACAATGCATGATTAAACAACCTTCCTGTTAACAATGATTACGAGAACGATAATGATCTACAATATTTTCGGTCGTTGTGGTATTACAAGAAAAAAGTACTTAATTTGCCAATGTAATGTAAGAGTTCTTTGTGTCTATCAGTGAGATCAGTTTGAAAAGAAGCAATTTAGTATGGTATCATTACTTGCAAGATGCTTCCGATTTCAGGTAGCATTCGAGTTTGTTAACATTTAATGAGTTCGTGGCATGCCAAATGTTATTGTGGTGCTGAAATATCTTGATATGTTCACAAATGCAGAAAAACTAACAAACACTAAAGAACCCTCATTAATCATTTCTTTCCACCAAAGTTGCGTATTTCTTATTACCTTATAATTGTATTATGTTAAAATTATAATTATCATACCAGGCCTCCATTGAGCTGTAGCAAAAGTGTTCGAAGTGGTCTAGCGCCGAATTTAATCAACCGACTCATATAAATGCGTATATACGACCTGGAGATCAATTCAGGTCAGTAAGTTCAACTAAGCTCATCATTGACATATCATATACAGATTGTTATTTATTTTCTTCCCTTATTCTTGGATTCAATTTTTTCACATATTTTTAGAGATTATTTATTTTTTGTAAGAAATATGCAGGGTGAGTCTTTCTGAATAACTATTATCACGGTTTCATGCTTTGCTCGCAGTACATTTTAATTAACCTAGAACTCTATCGAGAAAATATGGGAGTTGAATGTATGTTGAGTTCTCTTTTTACGAGTTATATATGGATGTTTTGTCCTAGATATTCTGATTTATTGGCTTGGAATGAAGAAATTCACTTAGTTACACTGTGCTTTTGGTGTGTTATCGAGATCCCTATCATGACTTATAGGAAAGAATGGTATATCAGTTCGCTCTAAAAGGGAATGCATATTTTCTGTATTTTGCAGCAGTAATTGAATTATTTGTATTTGATTGAAATTAACCATTAGAAATGCATTGAATTTGCAGGGATGTGGTATGAAGAAAATATGCCTGTCGGGGAAGCTGTCTTTTATTTACGAGGGTAGGCCTAAGAACAACGACGCCTTTTTCGGTATTGTTGTGGCAGTATAAATCTAATTGATTAAGAGTCGTACTGTCACGCTGTCACGCGCACATCCGCGTGACAGTAAGTATGAACTCGCACCTTCCAACCGTCGGATACGATACTCACAGATGACCACTCACGAAAAAATTTATTCATATAGTAAAGGGAAAGGAGAACCCTATCCTATTACACCTTTTCCCTTTGTTTCTTTTTATTCCAGTAGTATGAGGTTGTGTCATTTACCCATCTCCCTTAAAAGTAAAAGTTTAGTTATAAGTATTATTTCTAACGGCTCCTCTCTTGCCAATTTATTTATGATGACAAGGACCACGAGATTATGTATTTCACCATGTTTATTTTTCTTTTTCGGGTAGGTGATGTCTCTTGGCTGGTTATTGTGGCAGTGATGATCATCATGAAGGTTAAATCTTAAATCTGATAAATGTTCTTAACACATTTTAGTTTTGTTGTAGAAGTGCTGATTGTGTATACTTTCTGCTTTCTGGACTGTGCAAATAAGATAATGTCAGTGGCTAGAAGAAAGTTCAGCGCAAACGGGATGGGACTCGTTATCTTTGCGCCTATAGCTGTTCTGGTTTTGTTCCCATTTGTTTCTGAATTCTAGATGGCTGCTCTTCAACCAAGCTTTTATCCAAGGCCTTCAGATTTCACGAATTCTGGCTGGAGGATTGAAATATAATTGGTAAATGCACGAATTTTGACCGAAAGTTGTAGTTATCGATAAAGGCATCTCTTATCATTTATTACGTCCTTGTATAATGTAACATATCTTGCCGGAGCTGAGCAGTTATATAAATTTACTAATACTAAAATTTTATAGTCTCACATACACTTAAAAGACAAATCATTATTTGCTTCAATCTTGCATTTTAGTGCTTTAACGGATGCTGATAAGGCTACCGATCATCCGAGTTAGCCTTGAAAGATGAGGTTGGAAATGTGAGACTCATGGATGAGCTAAGAGGTCTGTCATGCAAAGATTCGATCAGTAATAAATATAGAGGGGTACAGATGCAAAGAACATCCCTTGTTTTGAATTGAACTAGTTATGATATAATTCGTTGTATCCTTATTCTATTCTTTTTTATGTTCTGCTATTTTTGTTGTAGTCTTGTAAAAGGAGAAGGAGCCAGGAAATAGGGAAAAGAAGTAGATAGAATTCCATTAATAGGTGCGTAGAATACAATGTTTAAGCCTCTATTTATATAGATAGAAGACTTGGTGTCCAAGACATGTAAACCCTAAACTTAGACACAAAGGGCATCTTAGTAAATAAACAATGGTTTATAACACTCCCGCTGATGACCACTGTGGCTAAGTCATTACAAACATACCAGGAAAACTCAAAATAGAAAAACCTGAAATTGCTTAAGCATGTAAAGACTCAGACAGTGTTGGACACGCATATGTTGCCTCGTTAAAACCTTGACAAGGAAAACCCAGTGGGACAAAACCTTGACGAAGGAAAAAGAGTACAACGCGATAAAGTCCAGTGAATGCACCTTAATTTGATGATGGTGCTCCCCCTGATGAATACTTCAATCAAATCTTGGCGTGCAAATATTTGAGTCGAGACTTTCCAATTTTGAAGAACGAATTTCTTGAATGCAAAAGAGGACTGTACTACTGTAGTTTCATGAAGATGTCAGATAGTTGATGAAGTCTTTATTTGTGTTGCACGGTAATGCCTTCGATTATACTTTTGCGGATTCTACATACTTCTTCAACACATTGAGAACTTGTGTAATGGATTGATAGCTTCCCGAGATGATTTGCAGAAGTTGTTGATGTAGTTTCTTCAACATAGAGCCAAGATGTAGATAAATTACCATAAGTGAACAAAATTGAATTTGTGGTCATACCTTATATGGATCAGAATGACATCCAAATTACTAAGGGCTTGTTATGTTGATTTGGCCTAACAAAATGACCAAGTTAATGGTGGGAATCCACCAAATAATGAAAATTATACAACTCCCCTTGGATGACCACCATGTTGAATAAATTGCCTCACTAAAACCTTTCCAGTAAAACCCAATGGGAAAAAAATTCGGACGAAGGAAAAAGAGCACAAATATCAACATTTTGAAAGAAAATTAAACGTCAACAAGATGTTGCCTCGTTAAAACCTTGTCAGGAACACCACATGGGACAAAACCTGAAACGAAGGGAAAAGAGTACAACTTTTGACGTATTTATCGATGCTAACCCAACTATATGAGTTTTATAAAAAATAAGCATCAACAAAATAACTCTAGTCTATCTTAAAGACGAGTTTATGCTAGCATAATTCTAACTGCAGATTTAAGAAAGGAAAGAAAATAGAACTTATGCTGCTAAAGCGTGGATTTTTGTGTTTTTAAGGACTCCTCTAGAGACCTATAAAGTTGATATCATCAATCAACTAATCCGGATTTTTGGTTTTGTACAAATTTTTAAAAACACGTAGAGGATTATTCGACCTGACATAATCAAATCAGGTGGCTGCCTAAATATGTTCCCAACCACATTTCTTGTGTAAGTGCAATACGAGTCCTTCAAGGACTACCATGCAAAAATAATCATACATGGAGAACAAAATTTATTGAATCAATCCTAGGGTCTGAGCAAAAAATAAAACCCTCAAATCGTTTTTACAACGAATATATTTCTCCTATAACACATTATGACTACACCAACCTGTAAGTAATAGGCTTGGCAATTTTAAGGTGTTAAGTTTGGATCCAAAATTGCGTTAATCAAGAAATTATATGAATCCAATCTAATTTGGATTGTATGCCAACCAATCACATATGTCGATATTCCTCTGCAGAGGGGTTAACAACCACCATTTTTTTATTATTTTAGTAGCTACTGTGAATAATCGACAATCATATTAGCTTATTATGATCCCATATAATTCTCAAATGTATGCATATACTGAAAAAATTCAATCAATACTGGTACCAGCGCCCGCGGGCATTATAATCTCCTCATATTCAAGTGAGAAGATATTATAATTGAGAATGTGAATTCGGTACACTCAATTGGAGCATTACCTGTAGCCTCTTATAGAACACTACTTATCTGCTAGATGTGATTGGATTTCCTCTTAAAAGGAAAAAGCTTATATAAAAGAAAAATGAGAAATTTCACGCCAATCATATAATGACAGCCTAAATCAAATTGATTGTGATGGGAGAGATATTTATATAACTTTTAAGTTAATGAAAACCAACGTCCGGTAGTGCATAATCTCTCCTTAATTATGGCGTAAATATTTTCATTCATATACAAGTTTTATAAAGTATTATCCGATTAATTCGAGACATATACTTACGATGATTTCTGGATTTTAAGAAAACCACGTTGGATAGGATATATTGACTTCAAAAGCCATCAAAAAAAATGTCCAAGAAATTGTAGTTCATACAAATTAAAAATCAACCATGGATTTTATTGGTTACAGGCAAAATATGCAAATAAAATCTCTAATATCGTGACCTCGAGGGCCAACGAGATAATGGTTTAGATTGAAGTTATTGGACACTTTCTTTATAAAAAAAAATAAATAAATCAAGATCAATATAGTCACTACAAGGACTAATGATATTGGCTAACAAGCCGGGTGCGCACCCATTTGATCTTTTGTGTACCGTATTCCAACTACAAGTGGAATGGTCATGATTATGGAGATTAATACCATGAGGCAAAAATAAATTAATATTGCTCAATATCCCTCAGGAATGCAACAATTCCTCGTTTACTAGTGGCAATTGGCTTAACCAACAATAACGATATTTTATCCTTTAATGAATGAAATAAAGATAATGCTTCCTTAAAAAAATAGTGAAGCTATTATCGTTATTATTATCTTTTTTTTTAGTGAAGAAAATAAAAATCACTTTGTGGTTGATCTATGGTTTCTTGTAAGGACGGGAAACCAATAAATAGAACCATATTTGATTGTAAAGGTTTATTAATCGGTACGATTAAATCACATCGACAAAAGAAAAAAATATTGTCCTTTTAATCATCGCAAAGGGAAAATCCACTTTGCGGTTGCGGATGGTTTCTCGTAAAATAAAATAGAAACCATATATGTAAATCACATGATCTTCATCTAATGGATGAAGATACCAAACTTAATTGGACGGAGGTTTATGAACCATGCATGTGAATCGCGATTATTTACCATGAAGGTAACCAAATACAATTTTTGGTGATTATAGTTTCACTAGTGGAATAGAAACTGTAAACCAACTTTCGATCGATTTGTTTTTTTCTTTCTCAATGAAAAAAAATAGAGAAGAAAGGAAAATCAACTCATCAACGGGATTGATTACCTTAATAAATACAATAACGAAAAAAGAATGGTAAAAAAGAAAAAAAAACTCAAATAAAAAGATTTAATACTGTGGTTGACGGACGCCGCAAATGATAAATCCAACCCACAAACTGCTTTCATTCATCTTGCAAACCAAACAGTTAACTAGGATTGGAGAATTAAAATCTCCCTAGCTTATCGTGGGTGCAACAACTTGATCTACAAAAAGCCAAAAAGAAAGTTAGTTCTAAACGGGAACCCATATGCAACAAACCTTTGGTTTATGATAAAAGGGTATAATAAACTTAAAAACAAAGATTAAAAAATAAGATATTTCCCTAATGACTCTGTATTCGCATATGAGATTAAAAGTTTATCCCCGTCTTGGTAGAGTTACGTGCATGATAACGTCTTGTAAAAGGAGAAGGAGCCAGAAATAGGAAAAGAAGTAGATAGAATTCCATTAATATGTGCGTAGAATACAATGTTTAAGCCTCTATTTATATAGATAGAAGACTTGGTGTCCAAGACATGTAAACCCTAAACTTAGACACAAAGGGCATCTTAGTAAATAAACAATGGTTTATAACATGTAGATTATTGTTACTAGGATAGTAACACAGCTCTCGCTATACAATTACAAACATATATCCTTATTAAAAACCGTATCCGTATCGTTGCAACACAGCTCTAAACTGAACACCCAAGAAAGTTTTGCTACTAGGATAGAAAGAGAAGATATATCGAAGAGTCACGGATAAAACCAATGCATTTTTCCGTAGAATCCAGGTTCCTAACATATGTACTAACATTGGATGATTATATCAAAATATGATAAGCATATCGGAAGTTTGTTAAGTAATGCTTTTTTTCTCGTATTTCTCAATACTTGGGATATAGTTTAATCTTCACTTTATGCATGACGTCATTTATACTACCAAGTATCCCAAATGGTTCTAAGTATATTATTGTTAACTTGTATTCTCACTTTCCCATTCTTCCGTTTGAGTATGGATTGTGTCATTTATACAACCATCTGAATAAGTATCAAATTTAATTTATACGACGACCTGAATCATCTACCCATTTTAATTTATATGACCATGGAACAGCATACCCAAATTTATTTTGTACGACCATCTTAGTGTGGTACCCAATTTATTTTATACGACCCTCTTGGCTTCCTGGAAATGCTATACAGCCCCTATATTGTTGTGCATTGTTTAGTTTAATACTGCAACCTGTCTCTCTCCCCCGACGTTGTGAATAGGCTTATCTCTTTGTTTTTTGTTGTTCCATGATCCATGTTGTCCTTGCATTTCTCAATTGAATCAATTACGGTTCATGTGAGTCATTTTTACCTTTTAAATTTATGCTCTAGTAGTTCAATATGCTTCTTCATGTGAAGCTTAGAGAATGGAAAGCGCTGCTAAGACCGTCGCCGGGGAAGATGCAGAGGATTGTTATTTGATGTTTCTTTTCGTATATCTATTTGATTCATATCGTACTAGGTTTAATGGGGACTGGGTTCAGTCATATCGGTGTATATGCACAAGTTTTTTTTTTTCTTTTTCAGGAATTACTTTTAAGCACTTTTAAGCTACTGAAACATATATATGATGTTCTAATTTGTTAATTTTCTGATGGCAGTTAAATGATAGTAAAAGTTATTTCCAGCATATTTGTCAATCAGGTATGAGTAGTTCATATTGGAGTTTACTCATGAAAGTTCCATTTATTTTAAGATTCTCAGAAGCACACCCGGATGTGTCTTAGTTTCGGCATATGAGCATTGGTTTTATTGATTAGATGATGAGTTTAAATTCTTGATCTCAGACTTAGTCTCTTAGCACTTTTATTTATGTGTCGGTGTTGCAGATTCCTCAAATTCAAGTGCTGCAGATTCCTCAATTTCAAAGACATCAATTGTCAAGAACCAAAGTAATAGAGTTCAACAAGAGAAGCTTCAATGCCAAGTAGTACGACCAACTAGCTATGTCTGTCAATTGTTGTCAAAAGCTGCAACATATGATTTTTTGTGCTTTCAGGGATCTGAAACCTAGTGCAGCAGCTTCCTATTTCAAGTGCTACATATTCCTTGTCTTCAAAAGACGCCAAGATAGAACTGATTTTTTGGGTGTTTGTGAGCCTATAGTGTAAAGTGAATTCAAGTTTGTATTGAATTAGTTATTGTACAATAAATTTCAAAATTTAATGAAATGGTGAATGCTTTCATGTCTATGAGGATCAAGTTATATTTAGAGGTATAAAATTTGAAAGATGGTCTCTAACAGATGAAAGAAAAAGAACAGTAAATATTCCAACTTCATATAGTAACCACATTCCGTTCGACTTCTAAAACAAACCCACCTCCTAATACTAATATATAAATATAAAAAGAGTAACTACGGTTGGGTTTAGTAACTATGTTGTAGGGGTAAGCATGGAAGAAAAATACGAAACTTAAAAATAAAGAACGGACAAACTCGTTTTGTCCGTCAAACGTATTTGACTAAAACCTTATCCGGGTCCGAGGCTTGACCCAAAGCTATGGATTTTTGTGACGATTCCTCTATGTTTTTATTAACTATAATCCACATAAAATAAGTCATTAATTCAACTAAACGGGTTCTTATGATTATTAACATAACCCATCAAATTATACATAATTTTTATATATAGCCCAAAATAAATTATCAAATCCCTAAAAATAAAATAAAGTTAATCATGTAATTTTCATAATTAGATTTATGTAAGAACGCGCAATTGGGGGATATAAAAACTAATTGGGGGATATAAATTACTTCCCCCAACCAGTAGTGTCTGTTAAGGGGTGATTTTTGGGTATGAAAATACTAAAATACCCTTTAGTTAATTAAAAAACTTTATGAAAAGACTATTATACCCTTTATACTAAAACATTAAAATCAAATAACCAAATTCATATATCCCCCATTGTCAAATCAGTACCGGCACTCTTCTAGGTTTAGGTTTTTGAATATTTTTTTCTTCATCGTTCTTCATCGATTAATCGTCGATTCAAAAATTTCTTCGTCGATTAACCTACCCGAATCATAACAATGCCTCCACGAAAGAAACCAAATGCCCAATCGAACTCAAAATCGATTGCTCAACAAAAACAGGAACAAAGGATTGCTTTGATTGCTCAAGAGCAAGAAGAAGAAGAAGCAGCGAACTCGGACAATCAACCTCTCGCAAACATGGCTTCTGTGAGAAGGTAAGTGATTTTAAACTACTTTATGAGTGTTTAAATCGATTTATAGCAATGGGTTTAGGTTAGAATCGCGAACCCTAACTCAAACAGTTGAGTTTCAGCAAGTACCGACACTGAAATATGTATGAATACAATGCCGGTATTGGGTTGCGACATTCGTTCTAGAATGAATACAGTGCCGGTATTAAGTTACGACTTTGATGTTAGCATGAATGCAATGTCGTTTCCAAACCCAGAGTCGCCTGAAACTGAATGTTATGTACCGGCATAGAAATTGGGTTGAATACTATGCCGGTTTTAGGTTACGACATTCCTTTATAATTATTCGAGTATGCCGGTAGTGGACTTAAAACTTACAGGAAAACCTATGAAACTGTCACCAGTACCGGCATAGGTTTTAGGTTGCATTATATGCCGGTACCCTGTTACGGCATGGAAATGGTTTTTTTTGAGAGTGCCGGTAGTTATCTTTTGGTATCCAGGAGAATTACCTATGACTACCAGCATTGTCGATAGTTAATGTTCCTTTAGAAGCGTATCCGGCATGAGTTATTTGCTACGTTTCTATGCCGGGGGCTCTGTACCGGCTTGGTGTTGTTTGCGTGAGTCTATGCCGGTACTTAAACTGAAAGTGAGTTGTCTTATATTCATTTCGTGTGCTTATGATATAGGTCAAAATCCAAGGAAGCTAATAAAAGAAAAACTAAAGATGCGGTCACTAAGAGAAGAAGGAAGGACGGTCTTGATATTCCTCAGTCTCTGCCTCCTCGAGGGAAAGATAAAGGTCGCAACAAGCGTTTGGGGGCTGATACAAGATGGATAATTTTGGAAAGTCGTGCTGACCATAGTCGACTTGCAATCCGTGAACCTAATGGAACAACAGTTGAGTAAGATGAAGAGGAAAGTGAGGAGGAAGATAATGAGGTTGATCCAAGTCAATTAGCAACCCAAAGTGAAGTTGTAGAGGAAGATGGTGGGCCAAGTCAACAACCGACGGAAGGAAAGGCCAAAGGCAAAGGCAAAGTAAAAGTTAAAAGTTCGCACCTACCTCATAAGGATGACATGATACCCGACCTTGATCGTGGTAGAATTTGGTGTGAATCTCCGGAACCGAAAATACTATTTGGATACAAGGACTCGTGGGCTCGTACTATCTATCAAACCTATGTAAGCATTTTTTATCTTGTGCATATGTATTGTTGTGTATTTATGTAAAATCTCTTAATTGTATTATCTCCTAATTGTAGGATCATAAGAAGGCTGTGCGTGTTTGCTGAAACCAAGCCGCGGATGGTTGGAATTTGTCCGAGGAATGTGAAGAGGTCCAAACAATAGTAAAGGATTCCGGTCTATATGCTTTGGTTGAAAATTATGTGAAGCCTGATTCTGTTACTGTCAATTGCTTCGTCGAAAGGTATCATGGTGAAACCGATACCATGCACTTCCCTTTTGGGGAGATGACATTCATCCCTGAAGATGCTCAGAACATTCTAGGCTTGAATGTTATCGGCAAATAAATTGCAGAAGGAGATGAGTGTCTGGACCTAGAATGGTCGAAGTTGCACGCTCTGACTAACAAGCTGTTTGGTTGGGACTACAAAACTTCAGTGGAGAGCTTCTATGTATCCAAGGCTAGTAGGACAAAGACATTCAAGCTGACGCTGCTTAAGAAGAAGTTTGAAAAAATAAAGGAAAGAAGTTTGAAGGATGGATGGGACCCCGAACAAATTCGTTATACTCTGACCGCCGTGCCCTGTTATACATCTTGGGCACTAAGGTATTCCCTGACACTAGTGGCAACAGGGTTAGTGAAAACTACCTTCAGTACTTGGATCCGTTGGAATATGTCTTTAACTATTCTTGGGGCACCGTGGTAATGTCATATTTGATGACGGAGATGAGAAGGGCCTCTAAGGCTAAAACAAACCAATTTGTCGGGAATTTCACTCTCTACCGGGTAATTTTGTTTTTAAACTTATGTTCTTATGTATATTGTTCACATGTACCCTTATCATGAACTTAGAAACAAAATTTACTGATTCTTATATGTATCATTCCACATTGGTATAGGTGTGGGCTTATGAACACTTCCCAACATTGTTCAAGGATTGTCCCTTCTTGAAGATCACACACATTGACGACCCCGAGGAGCCTAGAGCCAAGAGATACGAGTTCAACAATATTCCGAAGCCCGGTAACAATTATCGACTGATCGATATGAGATTGGCTCTGGACGCGATGAGTACCAAAGATGTTGTGTTCGACCCTTACAGGGAGGCTAGAGGAAACCGCCAACTTTTGAGGTTTGGTAACGTTGCATTTTACAATGGGCCATTGTTCCACCCAAAGGGATACGTTATGGCTGATCCTCGACGTGTGATGCGCCAACTTGGATATAAGCAATTATCACATTTTGAGACGGGCTCTCTTCAAGGTTATATTCTTGACCTTTCTCGGTGCTTTTCAACTCCCAATAGGTTGCAGGTAGAGTATGATCCAAATCCGGAACTAACACATTGGAGGGATAGGGAACCACGTCGTTTGGTAGATATTAGTAAGTGGGAGATTGCAGAATGGTCACATCCTTATGTCGTGCACCCGGATGACGTCCAAGTTTCACCCCAGAAAAACCCTCCCGTTCCAACTCCTGCAGAGGCACCACCTACGATGGCCCAAATTAATAAGACCGTTGGATTGCTAGTAAGCATTGTTAATTGCTTAGTCGTTTAATGTACACATAATCTTATATTAGCATATATATACTAATTATGTGTTTGATGTATGAAACTAACGGCGTCGGCTTGGCAAGTTGAAGAAGATGTTTGGTTGCAAGTACTAGGAAGGAGAGGTGCTATCCCTTGAAGAAATGAAGGAAGTCGAGGAAAAGCTTGATAGAATTGAAGAAACCGACCCTAGTGCAAAACATTTGTTCGGGGAAACTAGGAAGAAACCGGCCCAAAAGAAGCAAAAGACCAAGTGATTAACTCTTTAGTGGTGTTTCTTTATTTGGATGGTGGTTGTTACGTCTTGAAAAATTCTGAACTTGTTTTTGTTTGTACCTCATGGTTAACTCTTTAGTTGTTTGGTTTGCTTGTGATTAAGAACATTTAAGCACAATCCAGCTGTTTGGTTTATGTTGAACATGTTTAGATTTCTAGTTAAATATTTTCTTTGCAAGTTTTCTTTTCAATTGGTGTCGGCATTAAAATTTTTAGGTTCTACAGCGCCGGTACTGCTTCCAGTGTGAAAGAGTAATTATAATCCCATGCCGTTTTTCGGTACCGGCACTGGAATTGTTTTTTAAAACCATACCGGAACAAGAAGATGAAAGGGTTCAAGTTCCTTTATAGATATTAGAAGGTACCGGCATTATAGTATTTTATAAAATCTATGCCGGAATTATGATTTTTTTAAACTTTCATAGTTTTCAAAAAACCGGCACTGTAATCATGATTGAATCTATGCCGGAACTCTGATTTTCTTATACTCGAATAGTTTTTCTAGAAAACCGACATTGTTTAGGATAAAACTACAATGCCGGTGTTGATTATAAATCCATTTCGAATGCTCTTTTATTTCATTCCTAAGTAATCTATTACATTGGATTTGAAACTTTAAATTAAAACATACTAAAAAACATGGAATTGAGTAACTTTGGTTAAAGATGATCTCATAATCTATTTCCATCCCTTTTCAACAATTGCCGAACCTTTGAGCCTTTCGCGAATTTCTTCGAAGACATCATCTGGAATGGGGGTGTCAAGGACCATCTTCATTGGTTCTTCTTCTCTTTTAACATATTCCTTTCCATTCATATAACACCCATCACACCCATCTATAGGCTTGCATTGGCCCTTGTGGTTTTCTCTTGATTCTGCTAGTTCAACAGCTTTGTCAAACCATTGAAACTCATCGCACTTTGGGTGATTCAAACACCTTAGAAACATTCTTCCATTTTCAGCATCATCAGTTTTTGCAATCCAAAACCGGCATGTTCCATCACAGCTTCCACACTTTGAATAAATAAAAGGACAGTCCGTGGCTAGATGAGAAGGTGACTTGCAAATTTGACAGCTGCAATGCTGACTCTGTAAGAGAAGATTATATTAGTGATACATCATAGTAGAGAAGATTTTAACTGTCCATATATTGTTAGTAATGTTCAATCTACTTACTTTGCAGGTAGAGATTGATGGTGGTTCGCAAATAGAGCTTGATAATGAATCTCCCATTGATTGTGAAGCTTGAACCGTGCTTGATTGATCTATTTTTTGAGGCTTGCTTTCTTGAGAGAAGGATTTTTGTTATTTGGTGGGTGCTTTGTGTAGATTTTCCAAAGGAATTGGGGGGGGGGGGGGGCAACGGTCTTATTTTTCAAGAAAGTAGCCGATTTTTTTTTGAAATTCACCAATACCGGCATGGTCGAAAATATAACATAAGTGCCGGTAATGATTGCATATTTGGCCCAATCTCTGTGAAGAAATTCACTTGTACCGGCATGAACATCTAACGGTAATTCACACCAGAACTGAATGCCGGCGTCATATGACACATTAACTTCAATGCCGGAAGTTTGGGTGATTTCAAAAAAACTAGCCGTTGAGGTTTTTCTCTATATAAAGAGAGCTAATACTTGGACCCAAATGCCCAAAACTCGTGTGTTCTTATATATCTCCTTGAGACTCTTAACTTAGGAAACCCTAAACCCTAGAATAGTCATCTATAAATAGCTTAGTATAGAACCTAATCCCACATAGAACAAATGGCATCGTTTGACTCCGAGGAAGATTTAGCAATCACCCAAGCATGGTACACCGAAAATCGTCCCTCAACTATAGATAGCAGGACGCCGGATACCATGTGGTTGAAGATTTTTAACAAATTTATTCACGATTACGGTAACCCGAAAGGAAGAACTGCTAAACAAATCGAGCAACGACACGACATCATCCTAAATACGGTGGTTGAGTATCTAAAAATGAAACACCGGATCGCGCACGCTACCCACAATACATTGTCCCCTCAACAACTCGTAAGTATCTTTATGATTAATTCGACACAATCCACTTTTTTCAATATTTTAAGTAACAAACTAAGTTTTGTGTGTTGTTTTTGTAGCATGAAGTCGTGAAAGCGCGTTACTTACAGGAAAAGGGGGAAGCATTCATGTTTGATGAAAACGTGAACCACATCATAAACAAAGTCACGGAGTACCACCAGATGGGTGAATCAGATACGGATTTTTCTTAAGAAGATTGATAGGTTTACTGCTTTTTTGTTAGGATTTTAGGGTAGTTTTCGGTATGGTTTTGTGGGTAGATCTCTATGTAAACCCTCACGAGACTATAACTCGTCCACTATGGTCGCCTAGGGGTTCAAAGGCTTGATGCACATGCTAAGTGCATTCGTTGTTCCATCGACAAGGATTACAATCGAAATGAATTATATTTCTGGCATAGTATTTTAACATATTTCAATTGGCGTATCTATAACGGCGTAGATTATAGTATATTACTCTATGCCGGAATAGTGTGTCTAATTTTTTTTGTTTCTATGTACAATAAACCATGTTCTGGCATTGATTTTAAAGATGACACAATGCCGGCAGTAGGTGCCGGCGGATCGTTTATCCTTATTACAATGCCGACCGGTTCAAAATTCAATGCCCAACGGCTATTTTCTTAAACCATAAACCAACAAAGGGAACTACCGACGTTGATATTAGGTTACTGACAATGCCGGCACGATAAAGTTGAAAAAGAGCCATTGTGCATTCATCTATTTAAAGCAATGGATACACCATTGCACTTGATATCTCAAAAAAAAAAAAAAAAAATCCAACGCATACCTCCAATGGCAAATCCATCAGCAACTACCGATTTCATCATTGCCATGGAAAAAGACAAACTTAGGAAGAACAAACTATCCACTCCGATGGTAAACCAATTATCATCCACCACGAACTCAAATCCATCAACAACAACCGATTTCATCATTGCCATGGAAAAAGAAAAAATCAATAAGAACAAAATATCCACTCTGTTGGGAAATCAATTATCATCCACCCCCAACTCAGTTTCCCTTATACTAGAAAAACTAAGAAGGAAGGAAGAAACCACCAAGTCAATTGCCGCAATGGAAGAAGAGATACTTAAGATGAAAAGAGAAGAAGAAGAGGAAGCAAAGCTTGAACAATATCGCAAAGAAGCTAAAGAGATCCTTAAACGTCAAAAACAAGCTAAGATAGAAGCGGATGTCGAGGAAGAAACCGAGTGGATTAAAAATTTCTACATAGTATCGGATTTCCTGGAAGATCACTGCCCTTCGAATCTTTTTTGGGGTCTTGTTAGGACTGGTCCTTACATGAATAACTTCTTAGACGGTAAGAAATGCAGAATTGATTACGGTGATCTCTATATACAAAATCAAACAACTGCACTCATAAAATTATGTTGCAAATACAACGAGTTTCTTGCAAGATACAGAGGGAATATGTATCAAGCTCATGACGCATATACCAAGTGGAGAAAAGAGCCTTTTAGGCATTTCGAAGCTGCTTTGCTTATTGAATCTCGTTCCAAGAAATGATGTTAGTTGCAATTGGCTTGAGATCTTTCATTTTATGTGTAACGTTGTTTAAGTGGTTAATGTTTGTTTATTTCCTTTAAGATTAATATGAAGGCCAGTTTGGGTCAGTTTGCTTGATTAAACCTTTGGAGTCAATTTAAACAGATCGTCAGAATGCCGACATGGAATAGTAACCAACGATCAATGCCGGCACTCGGTTGCCGGCGTTGATTGTGATCGACATACAATGCCGGTACCCTGGACTCAATATAAAATTAATGTTAGAATGCCGACATTGGATTGTACCATCTTTCTATGCCGGCATTATGACGGTTACAAACTCAAGTAATGTGGCAGTTATCCTTTCCTTAATTCACTTATGTGACGGTCACAAACTCCTTTATCCCACTTATTTGACGGTTACAAATTCCTAAATACCATTTATGCGTCGGTTACAAACTCCTTAATTCTAATTAAGTGATGGTTATAGAAAGGAAAGTATTCAATCTCTATTTGTATTCAATCTCCTTTTTTGTTTCATCTTCTATACCAAAGAGAATGGGTCGTCACAAACCTCGTCAAAACCCAAACCCAATCCTGAAAAATCTGTTGATGATGGTGGTAAATCGAAATCAAAAGCGCAACAAGTGCCTGAAGAGTCTCTTGGTGAGGCGGAAATAACAAATTTGATGCGGTAAGTGATGTCTATGTTGAATTGAAGTATGTTTAGGTTTTATCCCATACCAGAAAATACAAATTGAAACTTGCTTGTTTAGTCTTTCTACTACACTAAAAGAAAAATTTGAAATTGCAATTTAGTCAATTGAAATTCAGTTACATGTTTGATTCGCGGTAGAATTCAATTTGAAAACCATGACGAATTATATGTCTTGTATCCCAATTTTATTGCATGAATCTGCCGGCATGTAAAATTAGTTGAATACCATGCCGGTTTTCAGTGCCGACTTTGTATATTAGATCAATACCATGCCGTCTTTATTTGCCTCTTCTGTTAAAAACTCTGTATAAAATTCCCCTATTTCCGGCATAGAATATCTCTATTATACCACGCCGGCACAAGGTAGTGTCGATATGTTTACCAACCATGCCTGTTTTAATTCCCTTGATTTGTTAAATCTCTGTATAAAATTCAAGAACACCGACATTGATTTTTAATTATGCACTATGTGCCAGCATTAATTTTATGTTTAATATCTATGCCGGTCTCCAGTAAATAACTCAGCTTACATATTGGAACGTAGGTCTAAAGTGAACAAAGGAAAGGGCAAAGATGTTGAAGAAGTAAAACCTAAGTCTTCTCGACGTAGTCATTCTGATCCGGATCGTGCTAAGGTCGTCATTCGGGATCAACCTATAAGTGACACAACCAGCAGTGATGATGATGATGAGTGGGAAAAACCTCCTGAACCGTCCAGAGGAGGTGGCTCATCCTCACAAGCAGGTGGCTTAGGACAACCTGACGTCGGAGTTGAAGCCCATGAGAAAAAGGAAAAGGGACACCTTCCTAAAAGATATGACATGATTCCAGACCGCGATGATGGAAAATAGTGGGGTCAACCTATAAACCCGCAACTCTTATTTCACTACAAGCACTCTTGGGCTCGTTGGATCTATCAAACTTATGTAAGACGTTTGCATCTTGTTATTATATTATTTATCTGTGATTAAGTGAATTTAACTTAGTTTGGTGTGTTTTGTAGGACCAAAAGAAAGCCTACCATTTTAGCCGCCATCAATCAAGTGATATATGGCCTTTGGAGTTAGAGTGTCCCCAAGTTCAAGCAATAGTCAAAGCATATGGGTTGTATTCCGCGGTAGAAAATTATGTGGCCACTGATCTCGTCACGACAAACTGCTTTTTGGAGAGGTTTTTTGGTGAAACTGATACCATGCATTTTCATTTTGGTGAGATGACCATTATCCCCGAAGATGTCCAAAGAATACTAGGTCTATAGGTTCTTGGGAAAGTTGTTAAGGTAGGAGATGATTGTAAGGACCTAGGATGGGACAAGATCTATGAGCTGACTAAAAAGTTGTTTGGGTGGGACAAGGAAACGACTATGGAAAATATGTACAAGACAGACCGTTTCCGGACAAAGACTATCACATTCGTCAATCTCGTTCAATTGTTTGGGAATACGAAGAACAAGCACTTGAATCCCGAACAAGTTCGGTAAACTGCCGCTGCTTACTTGTTGTTCATCTTGGTCTCTGTTATATTCCCTGACGCTAATGGTAACAGGGTGCATATGAACAATCTACAATACTTGGATCCCTTGTATAGGGTCCATGAGTATTCATGGGGCACTGCTTTCTTGGCACATTTGTTGGAAGAAATGCGTAGAGCTTCTAAGGCGAATGCCCGTCAATTTAATGGTTATTTCACTTTAATTTAGGTATAGTGAACTAGTTATTTTATTTTGTCATCATTGTCATTAATTTTGTTGGTTTCCAATTATTTTGTCATTAATTTTTTTTTTTATATATACATTTCATTGGCATAGGTGTGGGCTTATGAACACTTCCCAACATTGTTCATTGGGTATAAAGGATTGAAGATTGTACGTGATTATCAACAACATGAGGCTGTAGCTCAGAAATACTTCTTCAACATTGCCCCGAAGCCCAATAACAGGAAACACTAGTTTTTCACAATGAGATTGGCTTTGGACTCCGTGGCTGTCCAATATGTTGTGTTTGACCCATATAGGAATGACAGGGGAGAATACTTTGAAAGACGTGACAATGTTTCATTCTACAACGGACCGTTATTTCATCCAAAAGGATTTGTTATGCACAACCCTCGCCGTGTAATGCGCCAACTTGGGTACAAGCAAAAAGATCTTACGGATACATCTTATCAGAAATTCTCTCATGACTTTCCTCATTTCCAAGCAAATGAGAACCATACTATGGTAGTTTACGATCCAAATCCCATTCTTGCACATTGGTGTGAAAGGGAACAACGAGGATTTGTGTTGGATAGGGCTGGTTGGGAATTGGCGGAAAACGGTTATGAGTCCGAACCAACCTTTCTCAGAGGTCATCGGAAGTACTCGCATCCTTATGTTGTACGCCCGGCTCACATAGAAGTTCCTCCACAAGCAGCACCTCCCTCCACAACTCCGGCTGAAGTTATTGTACCCGGACTACAAAAGATCCTTACGTTGTTGGTACGTACTTCTTGTTCATTTCCTATTCTTTCAATCTATATCTATGAACTTATATAATTCGACACATACTAAGTACATGTTTAAAAATATGACAACAGTGTCAGCGGATAAGAAGTTTGTCAAAGTGCTTTACGAAAAAGAACAAGAAAGGAGAGGTGTTGACCAAGAAAGAAATGGAGAAAGTCGAGCAAAAGATAGACAAAATAGAAGATCCAGAGGCAAAAGACTTGTGGGGCGAAAGGAAGAAGAGGGTACACAAGAAGCCAAGGACCGAGTGATCGTGTGTTTCTTCTATAGTATTAGTTTGGTCTTGAACAATCTAGTTCTGGTTTATGTTTGTTTGTGTGTCTTGAACAATGTGTTTGTTTGTGTATCTTACTAAACTCTTTGCTTGATTTGGTTTGTGTTTGATTTGTTTTCGGTTTGGAACCTCATAACTTTGGAGTTTGTTTTTTTACACAATATACTGTTGTTATTTGATTTATTATGTTGATAAACCAGTGTCAAATTACCTCTTTTACGTGAGTTTGAATGTGCCAAGACTTAACAAATTTCTAAGTTTTTCTTAAGTTTCGAAGTTTTTCTTCAGTACCAGCATGGTTGAAAACAGTTAAGTCAATGCCGGCACTCTGATTTTTCCAAAATCACAAAAATTACAGAATTTCGGCATTGAAGTGTATTTTGGCTACAATACCAGTAGTCTGTAATTTCAAGGCGAAACATATTTTTGTCAGAGTACCGGCATTGTTTGTAGTATAGTTTCAATGCCGGTACTATTATTGATTTCTCTGGATATTTTTCAGAATTTTCGGCACTGTTTCAAAAGTTAACTTCTACGCCGGCACCAATGTTCCGGCCTTGTAATAATGAAGCAAAATCATGCCGGCATTGGCATCAAAATATGAGTTAATGTTTACAATTCACGCTTCCAAAAAAAAAAAAAATGTTGCGTATTATGAACCACATATATCCAAATTACTCATCATCGCTTGCACACGTATGAAGTTGCATCTTCTCCTCTTGGAGAGGTTTTTTTGATAAGGCCAACGCATCCCAAAATTGGTGATTCTCCTCATACAATGCCATCCATCCCTTCCAGATATTGAGATCTAGATCCTTGTTTTTAATCATCCCACAAACAGGTGGCAATGGACAATTTTCTTTGAGTTTTAGAAAAACGAAATGATTACCGTTCACGAACGCCAAAACAACTCTTCTCTTCTTAAGGGATCATTTGTATTTTTGCCACTTTAGTGTAAATGTTACTTCTACGGTGGGGGTAAAATAATGAACAACACATCTAAATGTATCAGCCACTAGATGCCCACAAAGCGGCATTCTCATCCAATATTGAGAAGGAAGAAACTTCATCTTTGCTCGGGCCCTAATACTTGAGCATACATATTATTAAACCCCTCGCTTTCACCAACCAATTGCTCATAAAAGATCCTCTTTTTCACAAGTTGTTCGGCCATCCTCATTCTAGCATATCGGCATGGTGTCATCCCTTTACTAACCACCGTCTCAAAGATTCCTAATTGTTCGGTCACGGCATGATAGCCACAATTTCCATCTCCATCGACATCATCCGTATATACAATATACTCGCAAATAACCTCAGGAAGTTGTTGTACATAAGACTCAATTTTGGTATGGTAATGCCTATAAGTATTACCTGTTTTGGAATCCTTAAACATCTACATATTACCAACTTTTAGCTTAATTATATCCAAACCATCCTCTGCCATATCTAAACTTCCAATGTCTTCAGTATGTGATGGGAGTCTGTACTTCCTTGGCCTACCCCTTCGCCTTGGAACTGAAACTACATCAACTTTGGTCGTGCCTACGGAGTTGTCACCATCGTGTTATTGTTGACTAGATAAGGGTCGCTTACCTTTGCTATCACTTATTTTAGGTGGGGCTTCGGATTTTTCACCTTCATGTTCTTGACTTGATGTAGGTTCCTTATTCGGCCTTCCCTTTTTGTTTGGCACCGCCGCCTCATCACCTTGTTGTTCTTTGCCACTTGATGTTGGTACCTTTCGCGTCCTACCCCTTTTCTTTGGAACCTCCGCTAGATCGACTATGGATATGGCTTCGGAATGCTCATCTTGTTGTTCTTGGTAGCTTGATGTTGGTACCTTTGGCGGCCTACCCATTTTCTTTGGAACCTCCGATCCGTTGGCTTTTGGTGTGATACAGAATCCGTCGTTTGTTGTTTATTTGATAGCGGTTCCTTCCTCGGCCTACCCCTTTTGTTTGGAACCGGCGCTTCCGCGAACCTTTCTTCCGAAATATCACATGCGGTTAGATCTCGTTTCTTACTTTCCGCGAGTTCTTCTTCACGTTGAGTCCTTTCTTTCAATTCTTTCCTTTGTTTTCTCCTTGTCGTTTTAGTTTGTGGTCTACCTATCGGATATCCCTTTCTTGGATCTTCACTTTGTGAGATCCATGGGCGAGTAATTAGCCTTAGTTGGCTCAACAAAACTTGCCGGCTTTCCGAGTTTCCACGTGAGTAAGCTTCGAAGAATCCCTTTGCTTCGTTCGTATCCCATGGTGATTGTCCGGGATCTTCCGAAGGGGGAGGGTCAAAAGATAGTTGCTTCCAAAACGGATCAATAACCTCAATAGGTATCACTTCTTCATACTTCACAAGCATATTACGACACGGAAGCCCCAATGAAGACATGTCAGGACAAATACACACATCACCCGGTTTTCCGTAATTTTTCTCATATTCCATTTGTCTTATCATATGTTTTATTGCCCAATGACAGACGTTGAATTCTATTCCTTGGAGCAACTTACCATATTGAAGAAATGGAGTCATCCTTTCCATTGAGCTTTTCTCAAAAGCCTGCTTGATCCTTTCAATATCACTCTTAAAGTATTGCTCCGTTGCCTTGGTGACCGTAACCACGTTGCCTTGACCGGACTGGATGAGATCTTTAAATCTCCCATGAGCGGACTCCGCTGCACTAGTTGCTTCATTTTTGAAGTGTCTATACCGGTTTGTCCATGCACGCACAAATTTTTCCTTGAACTTATCCAACCATTGAGTCCGACAATACCAGACGGCAATCGGATAAACTTCGTTCCAATCGGCAATAAACTTGTCCAATCTCTTTTCGTACATAACCTCGGTAAGAGACCAATAAAATTTCTCCCAATATCTTAGAAATTCCAACCACTTTTTATGATGTTCCGCATGTTCTTTGTCCACTTGCTCTTTTATCTTGCCTCTCTCATCTTCTTCTTCTTCGGGGGATAGTTTGTTCTTTCGAACATCTTCTTCTAGTTGAACAATCATTCTCTTCTTAATATCCGCCTTAGTGGGTTCAAACAAGGCATGGTAAGTTTTTATGATATTTTGACGTATATGATATGTACATAGGAAATTTTGTGCGTCCGGGAAGATGTCGGATATTGCATTCATTAATGCGTCATCTTGATCGGTTACGATGACCCTCGGAAGTTGATTTTCCCGGAAGAATAATTTCAATTGTCGTAATGCCCAATGATAATTATAGTCCCTCTCGTTTTCCATTAAACACCAAGCCAATGTGAATGTTACCTTGTCCGATGTTTGCCCCACGATGTTGAACAACGGCATATTGTATTTGTTTGTCTTGTAGGTGAAATCCATCAAAAGAACACCACAACATGTATTTGCCAATTGTGAAATCAAAGGATGTGAAATGAATATTTGAAGGGGCTTGTTGTCCGGCCCTCTTTTAATGATACGCGTGTAGTTGTGATCCCAAAGTATCTTCTCAAATTCTTGCATAACGGTCCTCCCTTCCCATTCCACCCTTCTAATAGTTGCTTGTGCGCAATAAATTGTACGTAGAGAAGACACGTTAGTCTCATCCTTTTCCTTGAAGCCTCTGAGAATTTGTCTCGGTTTGATAAGTGCTTTAGTCAATCTCTTTACATCCTCCATTTCATGAGGTTTTAGCTTCACAACTAGGGAGTGACCAACAAAATCTTCCGGATCCCGGTGGTTATGACGGCCGAACCAAACCGCACAATCCCATTCATTGTTCTTGTCATTTAAACGGAATACAAGCTTAAAGGGGCAATTATCCTTCCTCGTACGAGTCTTTTATACCCTATTAGTCTTCTTTGGATATACATAATCCTTTCTCTTGTGGCTATTCTTCTCCTTGTATTCCCCACTTCTCTCGCAAACCATCTCAAAATGGGTTTTTGAACCTTGGGTATTCCTCACCAACACACATGTACATGTTCTTAAGAGCCATCTCTTTAGCCCAAGCAATTGCTTCCTTTGGATATTTTATTCCCTACATAAGGACAACAATGGGTGATTAGAAGGTTCATTACAAGCAATCCATTAGTAATATTCAAGATACTAGGTGAAAAGAATTCGTTGGTTATATACCGGAGGCATTTTATAGTATTCTGACGTATCCCGACCGAGCGGTTTTGCATTTGTTGGATCAATATATGTCACAACCTAAGGATCGAACGAAAAGAAAATAAATTAGGTCCAAAAAAGAAAAACTTAATACTATGCCGGTAAGCAGTCCCGGCATGCTAGACCACAGTCCCGACATAGTCGAACTGCACCGAATCAACAGACCAATTTTTAGACGATTCCGGTATTAACAATTTATTTGAAAGCAATGCCGGAAATAGAGGTGTCGGCATTCTCGTAATCTAATTTACAACGCCGATATAAAGTCCCGGCGTAGACCATAATTATTATACCATGCCGGTATTTAGCTTTGGAAAACACTCCTTCCTGTATGTTTTTTGTATGTACCGGCATAATATTGTTAAAATTGACCAATGACGGTGGTCGTGCCGTCATGCTCGTTATCTAGAGTAAGATGCCGATACTGTGTTCCGGCGTGGTAGTTAATTAATTTTGCATGCCGGTATTTAGCTTCGGAAGACACTTCTTCCTGTATGTTTTTCATGCGGTACCGGCATGGTAAACTTATAATTCAACCATGCCGGTTGCATATTTCGTAGAATATTCCGTGGTAGGTGTAGGATCTGAATATCGCAATATCAGTATTTCGCGAGATTAGTAAACGACAGCACCGCGAAGGCGTCGCAGAAGAGTAATATAAATGACGCAATGAATGACGACAGCCAAAACACGAGAAAGATGTGAAGATCTAGCGAAGTTTAGGAGTGTCGCGAGATAATATACTTGTACACTTGCGATATTTCGCAAGTCATTCCCGAAAATAAAGGACATCTTAGCTGTCATCCATTGTGTACTACCCTATATAAAGAGTTGAGCAAGTCTATTGTAGAGGAGGATTCTTTTGAGAGTGTTAGACAAGTCATTAGGAGAGAGAAAGTTTGTGGTGATTGTAATTTCTTTAACTCTTTTCTATTTTATCTTGTAAACATTCAAGGAATTAATCAATAAAATCATTGTTATTCATCTTCAAATGTCTTAGTTGTGTGGATTATTGTGAGGGGTGTAGTGTAGGATTTCCTGCAACTACAGTAGGTAAAAAGTAACTTTTGTACCGGCATAGTTGTTTGGTTGCATACTATGCCGTTTTTAGTCTCAAAATGGGGGATATCGAGGTTACGGCATTGTCGTAGTATGAATACCCATGCCAGTATTCGTGGTTCCGGCATAGTATTCATACCGCCACCATGCCGGTACCGAGATTTTACAACAGCAGAAATAGTGGAATCAAAGAAAAAAAAATCAATTTTTCTACCTCTTAGCAGCTTTACCTGAGTATTGGGAGTGCTTATATGTTGAGCTAGTTTACTCTCTTGGGTTGGTTCTTCACGAAACACTTCATGCTCATAAAATTCATGATCCAAAGGTGTTGGTTCCACAAAAACTTGCAATTGTGAGTTGTTGTCAATGGATGAAGATTGAAGATATGCTTCTTGTTTTAGTTGAGCTAAAGATTCAGCAGCAGCAATTCTCTCTTCACAATCATCCTCCAAGAGATACAATTAGGAGGAATACCACCGAAGTGCAACTTACCGACATTAACCGGCATTTTCGATGGAAAAACATGTGCGATACAACATATCAAAGCTTATATGAGATGTATGTTACAATGGGAGAATCATGATGGTATATTGTGCAAATATTTTGCGTCAAGTCTGACAGGAGAAGATTTGAAATGGTTTGAAGGGCTGCCGAAGAATACAATAACATCTTTCAATCACTTGCAGGCTATATTTTTAGGGGCATATATAAGTAATAATTCCTCGCGACTGTGTATTGAAGATGTATTTGGGTTGAAACAAAGGGTTGGTGAAAGTTTGAAGCATCTAACTGTGAGGTGGAAGACAATGTGTAGCGAAATGGCTGGCCGTGTGGAGGAGAGATATCTCATCTTATCATTCATTAATGCTATGTTCGCGACAAATCTGTTGTATATTCAAATTTTTAGAGTCAAGAATACAATCACCATGACTGAGTTGCGAGAGCTTCAGGAGGAGTATATTGCTTTAGAGGAAAAGCAAAATGAGATGGAATCATACCCTGTTGCGAATACAAGTTCAGGAGATGCGAATGCAAGTTTGTTACCTAAATTGATAAACAATGTGGCGAGTACCTCGCAAGGTCAACAAGGAATGAGGATACCAAATGATGGTCAGCAAAAGTTGTTAGCCATGGGAAGTCGCGATCAGGAAGAATTTGAAAGAGAAAGAAATTTCTACAACCGTGGCAGAAATAATAAAATTCAAAGGCTTGATCAACCGCAAGAAACCTATGGAGGTCAGAGGCATAATCCGCAAGAGACTTATGGAGGCCAGAGGCAGAATTATCATAGAGGACAGCGAGGTCATATAGTCGTATGGGAAGAAATCAAGATGCCACCACTAAACGCTAGCGTGGAGAAGATATGGGGAGCTATAATCCTGATGGAAAACATACCCGCACCATGGAACATGGGGAATGAACCACCTCCAGGTGACAGAAGTCATGAATTTTGTTCCTACCACCATTTTCATGGACACCAAACGAATGATTGCAGGAATATCAAAAGAATCATCCTTAGAATGATAGATCAAGGGAAACTAAATCAATTCTTAAAATGTGAAGAGAAGACTCAACCATTACCAACACCTCCAGAAATTCACAGAGTAAATACAACAAAAGGGAAAGAAACATTTGTAGTGGAAGTTGGAGCGAAGGCCAAAAACTTGTTCTGCAATTCTATTGTACATTCGTACAAGACAATCGAAGATTTTCATGATAGTGTTCTCAGTAGGGTTTTTGCAAGAGATGTTGACAATAGAGAAGTAATGAACATCGCGAAGTCATCGCCACTGAAAGAATGGCAAGCACAGATTATTTCTTTTACCGCAAAAGAAGTACCTGAAGGTGGCGAGATGCATGATAGTCCATTAGTGGTAAGATTGGAAATTAACCCAAAACCTGTTGATGATGAAGATGATGGGGCAGAAAATTCATGGGATATAAATAGAATCTTAATTTATACTGGAATCTGTGTAAACATTCTTTTTTACCACACTTACAAGACTATGGGTGGGAAAGACGAAGACTTGATACCTTCAGCCTATAAGATTTATGGTTTTAATGGCACTGCCAATAAACCTAAAGGAGAAACTCGCATGCGAATACCATTGAAAGGCTTATCAACTGAAATCTTGTTTTGCATAGTCGATGTGGAATCCCCCTATAATGCATTAATTGGGCGACCATGGTTACATGAAATCTTGGGTGTAGCATCAACTTACCACCAATGTATCGAATTTCCTCACCCCAGTGGTGTTGGAGTTATAAAAGGAGATTGGGTTGAGGGACAAAAGTGCTATGAAGTTGATGTGGAGTCTTGGAGAAAAGGGCTGTTGTTGATGGTGGATTTTCATTTAAGGTTAAAATTGTAAAAACCAGAAAATCATGCGCTGACATCTTGTAAAAGATAAAGCCATTAATAAGTGTTGGATACTCCTTCACTTTACTAATTCACCTAGAATGGAGCATGTGGCAACAATCCCATTCTGTGAATACATGAAATTCATCCAGGTTGGAGCATGTAGCAACAATCCCATATACCCGTGAATTTCTAGCATTATTAATTAATGCGCAATCAGCCTTGTATTTCGTACTCATTATCGGTGCGGCATGACGACCGAGTGTTATTAGTAGCGAGCAACACGAACCTCCAAGCATTATAATGAAACCATGTACGAAATACCCCGTACAGCCGACTCTCGGTGTGTTATACTAGCCCGATTGAGCCACTCTCGGTGTGTTATACTAGCCCGATTGAGCATCCGGACTGACCGTATCAGTCCGGATATGATCACAGTCATCCAACTCCACAAGCATGATTGGATGACCCAGATCAATTCCATCACCCCCAAGCAGGTATGGAATATCCACTGCCGAACCAACGCGGATCCCGCATGGTCGGCCTCCCAGAGATTGGCCTAGCTTGCCAAAACGTCCAAACCAGAGCGTATGGGCTTTAAAACCCTAAATTAGGGTTTGCGGCATATTACATGTGTCGCAAAAGAGTCTCAACCATCCATCTTCGCAGGTATAGATGGAGGGTGTATATGAAGATTCAAAGGGCCCAGAGCATGTCAACACAATCACCGTGGGCCCGCCTACATACCTGACCAATCGGTCAGGACCAACCATGGTTGGTTATACTAATTCGTGCGCCCAAACAGAGCATGGTTACACGGCCATGAAACCCAAATTAGGGTTTTGAGCATCACGAGCGTCCATCTTCTCCGGCACGAATGGAGGGTCCAAGATTAGATTAAGCAGGTCCGGTCATACCAGCATGACCACCGTGGACCCATCTATCCCCTCACCCGATCGGCTAAGGCATGTCATGCCTGGTTGTTCCAAGACGCGCGCCCAAACTAGTGTGGTCACACCTCCCAAACCACAAACTGATCTCAACCGCTCAACTTCGCCGGACGATTTGAGTGGCCCAGATCACGTTTTCATGGGATATTCAGGTATAGGAGTGAACACCATCCTACCACCTTCACACCGAACGATCGGCCAAGACCGACCAAGATTGGTCACCTTGGAACGTGCGCCCTAAGTGGGCATGACGCGCGGCTATTGCAAAGATTGGTTTTTCTGTCACAAATTGATCTCGACCATTCAAATTCACCGGACGAATAGAGTGGCCCAGATCATACTTTCGTGAGGTAATGGGTATAGGCCCCTACACCGTCATGTTGTCTACACACATGCACGGTCGACCTTGTCAAAATTATATCCCATGCTTGGTTTCGACCAAGCTGAAGAGTGATGCTTGCGCACCTCTTCAAAAACCCTAATTCCACCAACGGTCGCAGATGAGTGTCTCAAAGATCATATCGTCCGTCCAACTTCACCGGCTTGGTTATACAACCCTGGTCAGGAGTTAACTGGTCAGTGAGGCGTCATGGTAATCACCACCCATCACTCTACCACACCAGGATGCAGTACCTGCATAAAATACACATGATACTTCACAAGTATCAACTTCCTGAATAACACAGTTATTCAATTCAGCATTACATGCTACCTTTTGTGGATCCACGATCCACACACTCGAGACATCAATCATGTAACAAACTGGGGGGATACATACTGGGGTATTGGTCTGGCGGTTTACAGCGTGCAGCGTGCAACGCGCCATTACAAGAACGTGTTAGGAAGTTATGGACGGTTAGCGATGACAGGAGAAGTGGGCAAGACTGATCGTGTAGCACCGACACACAACTCCACTACTCCATCACTCCCCTTCCTCCACTTCCCACAAGAGACGTGAATAAGGCTCAATGACTTGTATAAATAGGTTCTCCTCCCTATTTCCACCAACATAGCAAGTCCAGGCAAAAAACAGAAACCAAGTGCTAATACAAAACACCGGGCCCGATAGCTTTCATCCCGTAAGCGGTTCGAGCTTTCTTACAAGTCATAAGCAAGCCAACACCTTCACAATCTCAACACCTTCTTCGCTTCCCTCCCTAAGATCAACCCCATCTCCTTCACCTTGTGACCGAAACAAGTCTGGAACGGCTATTTCTTGGTTTAGGCCGGACTTGCACAGATTGATTTCCGAATCTACAAGCACTCACCGCGTTAAAGTGCATTTGTTTAGGGTTTAGATTCATTCCTCATCCACACACCCCAAATTACCAAATCCGACAGGAATAGTTTTCACCCATAAACAATTGGCGACCACAGTGGGAGGTTAATCTCTCGGTTGTAAAGTCAATTTCTTCAAAATCCGATTCAATTTTATCAATTTCGAAAAGGGTAGATCTTAGGACCAATTCAATCATCAATCCATATCAAGATGGTAGAACTCAGGTCTGGATCAGCAATCAATTCTGATGGATCTAGTGTGGATAACACTCCCGGTGTCGATGTACCTGTCAGTGGAGCTACCGTGGTCATTACATCTTATGGAGCCATCACTTCTACCACCAGTGCCAGCGTAGCAGGAGATGTTCCAGTAAGTGTAACACCTCCCATCACCAGAGCCAGAGCAGCCGCAAATCCCGGCATCTCATCAAGTGTAACACCTCTGGTAGTCACCAGAGCAACAACTTCCACTCCTTCATCGGGACGAGGAGCCGGAGGGACAAGAGGAGGACCATCCCCCATTACCATTGCAGACTTGATGGAGAAGCAGGAAGTTCTTGCTAAGACTCAAAAGGATATGGCCGCAACTCAGAAAGAGGTACTCACTTTTCTTAAGACATTAACTGATCAATTGCCACAAGATCCACGACAGCCCCTGGAGCAAAAAAGGAACGCATTCAACGCACCGGAGAAGATACTTCAGCGACGCGGACCTCCATGGACCTGATCAAAGAAGCGACATCAGATATGAGCGGTCCTGTCATGGAGACTCCTACACTGGGACCGATCCTCACAACGATCCTCCTCAAGTCAATAGTTTCACTATGAACCAGAGGCCGGTGGATCGGGAAGCGGTTTCTCTAGTGGAAAGTTTATGCGAACTTTCACACCTCTCGAAGAATCAGCGCACGGAGACGTTTTGCTGCAATCAACCAGAGGAAGGTCACGACCGTGCCCTACATGTCACCGCACGCATCAAGGATTCAGAGTTCAAGACGACCCTTATCTACACAGGAGCGTCTTCGAATGTGATTACTCTCAAGACTCTCTGGACATCCAAGTTTCTCCCAGGCAAGGTCGTACGGAAGCCTACTACAATGACGGACTTCTAGGGAAACCAAACCAGCACATACGGGAGAAGCTCCGCGGAAAGAATCAGACAAGTTCGTTGCGTCCCACTCCCCACGTGGGCGTCAATTCAGGAAAAAGACCGGCTTGCATCATTGAGGGCTAAAACCCACGATGCATCTTTGCTGACGAAGCATTCTTCTTCATCCTGTGAAGCCACGACCCACGTTCACACGAAGAGGGAACGAACTTTTGTGGCGAGTCATGACCAGAAAGGGAAAACGGTATACCGACACTGCCATTATCAATTAGTAGGGGAGACTGTTACCCACTCTCTCCACCCAATGGAATACTACAACAGCAACGTACCACAAGAACAAGTCCTAGATGCTCCACAACAGCTGCAAGATGGCACCAACTCCACAACTGATGAGATTGAAATCATTAAGGAATCTCCTAGGCCTATCTCCATCATCTCAACCTTGTATACGGATAAACGCACGAAGCTCGTGGAACTTCTCAAAGAGTACCAGGACATATTCACTTGGAGATATGAAGAAATGCCGGATTTAGATGAAAATTGGTCACCCATCATCTACATGTCATACCTGTATCCAAGTCGGTTAAACGGTTGTAGTTCATACATGAGGAAAATGGATAGATCAGGTGCTGCATAGACTTCAGAGACTTGAACAGGTGATGCTCCAAAAACGATCCTCCTCTACCTAACATCGACATGTTAGTAGATGCAACCAGCGGACACGGCATGTTCTCCTCCATGGATGGATGTAGCGGCTACAACCAGATAAGGATGTATGAGCATGATGCAAGTAAGATATCTTTTCGAACTCCTCTCGGAAATTTTTATTATACCATGCTGTCATTTGGTTTAAAGAATGCCGGTGCAACGTATCAACGCTCTATGACGGAAATCTTCCACTGGAGCCGATACCTCAAGGGAGCAGCCTCAAGAAGATAAAGATGCCCAAGCGTCATATCAAGCAAGATCCGGGCGAGTCGCTCCATCAGACAGTGGTCGAACAAGATCCGGGCGAGTCACTTTATCAGACAATGGTACATGTCGATCATGCTATGTTGGAGAATCCGCGCTTTTGGTCATCCTATGGAGCTATTGAACGCTCATCTACAACAACATATGCCCTGATAGAAAGAACCAGGTCTGCCGGTAATGAAGAGCCTCATAATGTTTGTAGGAGCATATATCTCACCAACAGGGATACAACCTTGACCTTTCGTAAGCGGTTCCTCAAGCGACAAGAGGAAAACCACCGAGATACAACATCCTGCGCGTCCGTCAACTCCAACTCCAGTACCACATGCACGACCCCCACAATGATGAAACAATATCCAAGATATTCCATATCTATCTCGACAACAACCACTACGAACAAACCATGTAAACCACGCTTGGGGACTGAGGCTCAACATAAAGTTCCTTCACCGTCAGTCAAGGAATTCTTCAACATGAGAGAGATGGGGACTGAGGCTCAGCATAAAGTTCCTTCACCGTCAGTCAAGGAATTCTTCAACATGAGAGAGATGGTCAGTTAAGAAGCATGAATTCGCAAGGGTAAATCGAACTGAAGAGGGAAACACTTCAACGCTCCCTCTAGCAGAAGCTGCTTCAATGGTTTATTCAAGAGTCGCCTCAACACTCTCTCCGGGACCCACGTTCGCTTCAGAATCCTTCTTCAACACTCTCTCCAGGATCCACCTCAACGTTCGCACCAGAAACCACTTTAACATCCTCTCGGGCCGTTTCAACACTCAAGATGCATCAATAATCTGCGCTCTGGTCAAGTTATCTTTGATGTACTCATTGCTCAACATACGTCTCATCCATCCTTCATGAGGGCCCAGCGGAGCATGAAAAACCTTGAAGTAGATAGGAGAAGGGTTATCTTGTGGAACAGATATTTTCATATAGTTGAAAGAGCGCGGTGAACAACTCATCATCAATGTTCGGCAAATTTTTGAAGCTGTCAACACCTCCTGACTTGGCACCAGCATTATCCCCAGAAGACATCTCAACAGGAGTTCTTTTCTTCATTCTACAATAAAAGACATGAGTCAGTACTTGTATAAAAATGCGTGAGATGTGTAGTCACACACGACAGAACACACATTCACGCTGGAGTACACAAGGATGGTATTGGGTCCAAACACCGGTATTGCTCAAGTCTCAAGTCCGGTGTTGATCAAGTCACAAGTCCGGTATTTCTTAAGTCTCAAGTCCGGTGTTGATCAAGTCACAAGTCCGGTATTGATCAAGTCACAAGTCCGTGTTCAAGTTTCAAGTCTGGTATTGATCAAAGTCACAAGGCTGGTATTCGAATAAAACAGGCGCACGCAGCAGGGCCGGTTTTCAGTCGAAACACATGGTCGACGTTCAGTCAGGCACGCGGCGGGTCCCACTTGATCCCAGCCCCATATTGGTCGAAGCAGACACAGCCTTCCCCAATCAAAGCTCTCTCTCCAGAAGAAGGCATTTCAGCAACAACACTTCAACGCTCCCTCTAGCAGAAGCTGCTTCAATGGTCTATTCAAGAGCCGCCTCAACGCTCTCTCCGGGACCCACGATTAACCAAAACAGGCACATCAAGCCCACGTTCGATCAAGCAGGTGCAGTAGCCCAACAAACGAAATAGGCGTAACAGTCCATCGAAGCAGGAAAGACCGACATCATGCTAGGGGAACACTCGCAAGGACGCCTCTTGAACGTGACATGCTCCAAGGACAGGATGACCCGTCTCTCCTGGTAACATCTAACTTTGTCTCATAAGCTTTGTCTTTAACTGTCACCATCTCATGCCCACCCCACAATGGTGTAACCATTACGTGCTAGGCAGGGGACTTAGTGTTGATAGTGGATTTTCATTTAAGGTTAAAATTGTAAAAACCAGAAAATCATGCGCTGACATCTTGTAAAAGATAAAGCCATTAATAAGTGTTGGATACTCCTTCACTTTACTAATTCACCTAGAATGGAGCATGTGGCAACAATCCCATTCTGTGAATACATGAAATTCATCCAGGTTGGAGCATGTAGCAACAATCCCATATACCCTGTGAATTTCTAGCATATTTAATTAATGCGCAATCAACCTTGTATTTCCTGTACTCATTATCAGTGCGGCATGACGACTGAGTGTTACTGTTAGCAGAGCAACACGAACCTCCAAGCTTTATAATGAAACCATGTACGAAATACCCGTACAGGCTGACTCTCGGTATGTTATACTAGCCCGATTGAGCCACTCTCGGTGTGTTATACTAGCCCGATTGAGCATCCGGACTGACCGTATCAGTCCGGATATGATCACAGTCATCCAACTCCACAAGCATGATTGGATGACCCAGATCAATTCCATCACCCCAAGCAGGTATGGAATATCCAAAGGTCCGAACCAACGCGGATCCCGCATGGTCGGCCTCCCCAGAGATTGGCCTAGCTTTCCAAAACGTCCAAACCAGAGCGTATGGGCGGAAAACCCTAAATTAGGGTTTGCGGCATATTACATGTGTCGCAAAATAGTCTCAACCATCCATCTTTGCAGGTATAGATGGAGGGTGTAGATGAAGATTCAAAAGGCCCAGAGCATGTCAACACAATCACCGTGGGCCCGCCTACATACCTGACCAATCGGTCAGGACCAACCATGGTTGGTTATCCTAATTCGTGCGCCCAAACATAGCATGGTTACACGGCCGTGAAACCCAAATTAGGGTTTTGAGCATCACGAGCGTCCATCTTCTCCAGCACGAATGGAGGGTCCAAGATTAGATTAAGCAGGTCCGGTCATACCAGCATGACTACCGTGGACCCATCTATCCCCTCACCCGATCGGCTAAGGCATATCATGCCTGGTTGTTCCAAGACGCGCGCCCAAACTAGCGTGGTCACACCTCCCAAACCACAACCGATCTCAACCACTCAACTTCGCCGGACGATTTGAGTGGCCCAGATCACGTTTTCATGGGATATTCAGGTATAGGAGTGAACGCTATCCTACCACCTTCACACCAGAACGATCGGCCAAGACCGACCAAGATTGGTCACCTTGGAACGTGGGCCCGAAGTGGGCATGACGCGCGGCTATTGCAGCACTGGTTTTCTGTCACAAATTGATCTCGACCATTCAACTTCACCGGACGAATTGAGTGGCCCAGATCATACTTTCGTGAGGTAATGGGTATAGGCGCCTACACCGTCATGTTGTCTACACACATGCACGGTCGGCCTTGTCAAAATTATATCCCATGCTTGGTTTCGACCAAGTCAAGAGTGATGCTTGCGCACCTCTTCAAAAACCCTAATTCCACCAACGGTCGCAGAGATGAGTGTCTCAAAGATCATCTCGTCCGTCCAACTTCACCGGCTTGGTTATACAACCACGGTCGGGGAGTTAACTGGTCGGTGAGGCGTCATGGTAATCACTCTACCACACCAGGATGCGATGCACTGCATAAAATACACATGATACTTCACAAGTATCAACTTCGAATAACGTGAGTTATTCAATTCAAAGATTACATGCTACCTTTCGTGGATCCACGATCCACACACTCGAGACATCAATCATGTCACAAGCGGGGGATACATACTGGGGTATTGGTCCGGCGGTTTACGGCGTGCGGCGTGCAACGCGCCATCACAAGAACGTGTTAGGAAGTTATGGACGGTTAGCGATGACATGAGAAGTGGGAAAGACTGATCGTGTAGCACCGACACACAACTCCACTACTCCATCACTCCACTTCCTCCACTTCCCACAAGAAACGTGAATAAGGCTCAATGACTTGTATAAATAGGTTCTCCTCTCTATTTCAACCAACAGAGCAAGTCCAGGCAAAAAACAGAAACCAAGTGTTAATACAAAACACCGGAACTGATAGCTTGCATCCTGTAAGCCGGTTCAGCTTTCTGTTACAAGTCATAAGCAAGCCAACACCTTCACAATCTCAACACCTTCTTCGCTTCCATCCCTAAGATCAACCCCATCTCCTTCACTTTGTGACCGAAACAAGTCCGGAACGGCCATTTCTTGGTTTAGGCCGGACTTGCATGATTGATTTCCGAATCTACAAGCACTCACCGCGCAAAGTGCATTTCTTTAGGGTTTAGATTCATTCCTCATCCACACACCCCAACTTACCAAATCCGGCAGGAATAGTTTTCACCCATAAACAGCTGTTCAAAAGAAGAATTGGAAATGGAAATATCAAAGAAGAACAAAGAAGAGAAAGGCTGATGGTGGACACAATATAAGTGAGAGGTGAAGATATATTGCGAGAGCAATGCTTGAAAACAATTGGAAGTTGTGATGATCTCGCAAAAGAGAAAGAAATATCAGGGAATTTGAATGAAGAAACAGAGAGCAACAGGAATAAGAAGTGTAAGAAATGAATAGTTGATTTTAGAGTTGTGTAAAAAAAAAAAAAAAAAAAATTTGTTTTGAAGGGAAAAGACTTGTCGAAAGTACAAAGAATATGACGATCGAAGAAGGAGTACGCGAAAGTCTCGCGATTCATGAATATAATGAAAGTTTGGTCAAATAATTACAGCGAGATCACAACAAATGAAGCAAGACTATGCGATAATTTCGCAAAGATAATGAGAAAAAATAATCAAAAATCAATGAATGATCGCAAGAATTGATAGAAATAAAAGAATGAGTGAATGAGACAAACCTTTATGGCGTACTCCCTAGTTCGCGAATGATATTTTGCAAGAGGCAAATGTAAGACCTAAAGTGCGTCATATAAGGGGGTATCTCTTGACATGGCTCAGGGAAAAGGTTACACCGCCCCTGGAACCTGAGTCATGAAAATTTGGGGTCAATAAAGCCCATCCGGGGAGATACCTTGGATTTCCAACTATATATATAAGGTTATACCCTGGTTGGACGACCGAGGGTCTCTTCCAAGGAGTGTATGACCAAGGCGCCGAGGTACACGGTTGAGCCAAGAGTGCCAGGGCATTTGAAGTGTCTCGGCCATTCTTGGCAAGTCTTGGCACATGCTGCACTCGGCCCGAAGAAAACTCCACTTAGGGTGCAGTCTCGTAACCATAAGCCCTATAGGTATAAGGGATAAGAGGCTGCGAAAACAATCGGTTGTTGTTAAGACCGGATGGGAGGAGCTAGTCTTGTATGGCCGATGTACGCCTCCTTGAAGGGGCAACCAGGGAGATGATAAGGGCGGCACCCTCCATTAGGGAGCTGATAAGTGTCTTAAGACGCAAATGTCATGAGGCTCTATTTTCGCAAGAAAATTTAGGCTTGTCATATTTGTGTGATGATCCTGCAGAGGCAATAATACTAACGCGAGGGTAAGACGAGATCAATTGGTCTTTACATGAAAGTGTAAAGACGTCCTGCGATTTCGTCGCAAGACGGCAATGTCATGGGGCTTTATGTTCGCAAGAACATTTAGGCCTGTCATATTGTCGCAAGAGAAATATCCTGCAGAGGCAAAAATACTAAAGAAATGATAAGACAAGATCAATGGGTTGTTACATGAAAGTGTAAGAACGTCCTGCGATTTTGTCGCAAGACGGCAATATCATGGGGCTTTATGTTCGCAAGAACATTTAGGCCTGTCATATTGACGCAAAAATGAGGGGTGTAAAAATAAGACCTTTAACTAGGAAGGCAAAATAAGACCACACAAAAACAATGATAAGGCAAGAAAAATGGGTCATTACATAAATATGTAAAGACGTCCTGCGATCTTGTCGCAATGATGAAGATAAGATCACACAAGAAATTGAGTAACCAAACAAACTTGTAAAAATGGCTATATTTCTTCATTTATTTGTGAAGATTTAGCAACAGCAGTTGCGAATCTAAGAAGTATTATTACTTAAAGGTTATCGATTTGATCTTTCATGTGAAAATAAATAACAGAGGCAAATATGGGAATGATTAGAGCAAAAATTTGTTATTTATTTCCATATGATAGATCTACAGTAAGATATTACAAAAATGGAAGGATAGAAGGATAAATGTACAAGTATCACAAGAAGAGAAAAAAGAAAATGGAGCTATCTCTCAGTTTATTCTTCTTTTTCATCAGATTCTTTATCAGATTCCTCTTCTTCGCTTGCATCACTATCAGAGACATCTGAGGAAGGCATATTTTCAGGAACTTCATCAAGAAGACAAGGATATGAAGAAAGAGGAATGCGATGGTCATTACAAACTGTCTCAATAGTTTGATTGCAAAAACGAACAACATCATTATTGAAATTCGCTACTGTAGTTTGTAATTGCTTCTTCAACCTGGAATACTTGTTGTTGCGAAGAGAGAGGTCCTTTGTGAGTTGTTCTTTTTCAAATTCAAGTTCTTCGATCCTTGTTTGATATCTCTTCTCAGCTTCTGCGAACATATGATAATGAGTCAGTAACTTAATAGAAGTTTCACAAAAAGAAGTGGTAAAATAAAGAAGAACAGTTAACAACCTTCTCTGTCAGAAATCATATCTTTAACCAAGGAAGTATGCTCAGCATGAAGACTGACGTTAACACCTAAGTTATTTCTGGCATTATCTAGAACTTCCGCGGCCCAAGCGAATTCATCATCACTATATATGACAAGAAGTGAACGAATTTGATTTTCTCGCTCATTAAGCACGGCGTTTTGGCGAAGAGATTCATCTCGTTCAATTTGGACTTCAAGAAGAGTTTTTTGGAATTTTGCTAATGCATGTGCACCTTGATTAGCAATGCGATCTTTGTCATCTATAAGGCTATTAATTTTCTTCCTTAGAATATTATTATTCTCGTGGGAGCTAAGGTATAAACGTTTAAATCGGTTGGCTAAACCTAAACTAGATCTATGCTCAATTTCTAAGAGATGAAATTTGGTTCGAAGTTCATTTATTGAAAGAGAGTTAATTTTGTTTGACGAACTACTTAAAGATTCGTTGAGATGAGCAAGAAGAGCATCATTATCCATAGGCTCAGGAAATGAATGGAGAAGGATGGCTTCTTCAGAAAGATTATAAATGTCTGCGAAAATGATAAGTCAGGCAAAGAAAAATAAATGACAAAATAAAAACGAAGAAAAGAGAAGAGTTTTGTAGCATAAAGTTGTTGATTAGCACTTTGAAGGGTAGAAATTTTATTCTTCTGAGTAGAAGATTCAGTTTCCAGTTGTTGAATTCTTTCGCGAAGAGCAGCAGTCTCATTTTCACTCTTCTTGCGAGATGTCGCAACTTCAACTTCTAGTTCTTTGTTCTTCTCCTTAAGTTGAAGATTTTTCTTTTCAAGATTGTTGCGCCTTTTCTCGAGATCTGAGGCAACAACAAAGGAAGCTCTCCCAGACTATAAAGGAAAGTAAAGAAATTGTTAAGATAAGGTTTATAATCGAAATCACAAAGAAATAAAGAAATATAAACATACCAAGGCACTAAGTGCATTTAAGAAACTGGGAGTCATTGTCCGGGAAACTCCACGAAAAGAATCATTATCCACTAGCAGGGGGGCATCACAGATATTTGAGAGAGCTTCGCAAGTAGCAGAAAAATGATCATCTCCCATTCCTTGCATAGAATCAGAGAAAACACTAGACAATTGCGCCATAGCAGATTCGACTGAATGATTCTCCTTCGCAAAAGAAGTATCAACCTCATTATTATCTTCATCAGAATTCTCGCTGGTTTGGGAATTAGAGTGAGAAGTGGGATGGATTTTCCGTTTTTTAGAAGATGGAGCAGAAGATTTATCCTTGCGAATAGTGATTTTATTCTTGCCTTTAGCCTTCGCAGCATCAGGAATGTCATTTTCTTCAACGCCAACCTTCGCACACGAATGAAGATAAGAAACAGAGGCAACAATATTGTTAAAAATAATAAGGAAAAATATTTCTTACTTCATCCGTGATTGAACGAAGTATCGCCAGAGTACTCGCTTTTGGATTTCTTTTGTAGCTCTTTCTCAATTTGGTGATCTGGAAAATTCGCAAGATTAGATATAAGAGGGAATGAAGATTGTAAAATAAGTAAAAGTTAGGAAGTATACCTCTTTTGCCTTCTCGGGCCAATTAAATACCCAAGGGTGATAATTTGCGAGATTCGCAGGGAGTATATTGGAACCTGAAATGTAAGGTCCGGTCAAAAATAGTGGAAAGACAGACCACTTCTCATCTTTAGAGTAGCGAGGAACATTGTTCTTGCCAGAATGCCAATCAATATCTAGCATGAGTATCTTATCGTCGGAAACGTTCTCTTTTCTTTTCAATCGGGCACCCCAGCGAGATTTGTCATTCTTCATATTTATCACTTCATAATTTTCAAAAAAGTTTTCTACTGAGTACTTTTCAGTGACTATCTCTAAGTATGCGAATGTAGGATCTCTGACGTTATCAGGGTATAGAGATCCCTTACCAGCGCCGTGATGGGCGAATTCAAGCATTAGACGAATGCAATCACCACTTAATTGATAAATAGCTCGCGAGAATTTCTCATGAGCAAGGATTTCATAGAACAAGGGCAGTTCGGGATCGTACAGAGGAATGGGAAGACCTGCGAGGATTTGACCTAGCGAGATTATGATTTTCTGATCATCACAATGATGATCAGTGAACAATTTTGCAGAAAGAATAGATGAAGATTCTTGATTTGGAATGGTGGACAAGGTGAAACCCTTTTCTTGTAAATTCTTTTGAGTTTCACCCAAGAGAGTTTCATATTTACGACCAGATGGAGCCATTCTCAGAGTATGAGAATGATTAGAAAGTTAAAGATCAAAAAAAAAAGAAAAGAGAGATTTACAGTAGCAGGGACGTGAATGGCGGAGGAGAAGAATTGAAGAAGATTTGCAGAGAGAAAGTAAAAAAGAAGAAAAGGAAGGTGAGAAAACTTTATATAGAGAAAAATTCTCGAGAAGATAAATGCATTTAATGCGAGAAGAGACGTGAATAGTCAAGAAAAGACGGTTGAAAGAGACGTGTCAAGAAAAGAGCGGAAGAAGAAACATGTGTAATAAATTCTGTGTAAAAGTATGGGATCATAACAGAGAAAGATGAACTGTTAAGGCATTTCAAAAATGCTAATTCTCATGACATTCTCTTCTTCGCAGAGAAGACATGAGAAGAGGCAAGATGTAGGAAGTATTTCTCGAGATTAATAAACGACAGCACCGCGAAGGCGTCGCAGAAGAGTAATATAAATGACGCAATGAATGACGACAGCCAAAACACGAGAAAGATGTGAAGATCTAGCGAAGTTTAGGAGTGTCGCGAGATTATATACTTGTACACTTGCGATATTTCGCAAGTCATTCCCGAAAATAAAGGACATCTTAGCTGTCATCCATTGTGTACTACCCTATATAAAGAGTTGAGCAAGTCTATTGTAGAGGAGGATTCTTTTGAGAGTGTTAGACAAGTCATTAGGAGAGAGAAAGTTTGTGGTGATTGTAATTTCTTTAACTCTTTTCTATTTTATCTTGTAAACATTCAAGGAATTAATCAATAAAATCATTGTTATTCATCTTCAAATGTCTTAGTTGTGTGGATTATTGTGAGGGGTGTAGTGTAGGATTTCCTGCAACTACAGTAGGTAAAAAGTAACTTTTGTACCGGCATAGTTGTTTGGTTGCATACTATGCCGTTTTTAGTCTCAAAATGGGGGATATCGAGGTTCCGGCATGGTCGTAGTATGAATACCCATGCCGGTATTCGTGGTTCCGGCATAGTATTCATACCACCACCATGCCGGTACCGAGATTTTACAACAGCAGAAATAGTGGAATCAAAGAAAAAAAAATCAATTTTTCTACCTCTTAGCAACTTTACCTGAGTATTGGGAGTGCTTATATGTTGAGCTAGTTTACTCTCTTGGGTTGGTTCTTCACGAAACACTTCATGCTCATAAAATTCATGATCCAAAGGTGTTGGTTCCACAAAAACTTGCAATTGTGAGTTGTTGTCATTGGATGAAGATTGAAGATATGCTTCTTGTTGTAGTTGAGCTAAAGATTCAGCAACAGCAATTCTCTCTTCACAATCATCCTCCATTTTCACCAAAATAATTTCCCTCTCAAATTTTCTTTCCCTCCTTCTACCCTCACCTCACTCACCCAAACACAAATAATAATACATACTAATCATTTATCAAATAATCTTAATATTTTACTAATTATTATTAATCACTAATCCTGATTAGTGAGGGGTAGATTAGGAATTACTTAAAATACTTAGATAAGGGGTGACCCTGATTTGATATTTGGATCCAGTTTTTGTCCTTTTCCTATATCCCCCAATTAGTTTTTATATCCCCCAATTGCGCGTTCTTATGTAATATTTGTAGCATATATAATTGATGATCTTAGAATACGCAGTTTTTATGTAATCATGATTGAGAAAAAAGAAAATCATCTTAGAATTTTTTTATAGAATAATAATGCTTATGGATTTTTAGAAAATTGATTCTAGGAAACGAATCAAAACCTTAGTTGATTTCATTTTGTTTTTCGATTGATAATATTGTTGTGGAGAAGTTTTAAAGGAATAGTTAGAATATATAACTTCTATTGATAATCATGATTTGGAAAAATAACATCGTTTTATAGAAAATGTGAAAAGTTGGGTTTAGTTTTTTTTTCGTTCGGAGGAAAAGTAAAAAATTAAGGTTTATAATATGGTGATTTGTAAGAATAATGAGAGAATGATTAGAAAGAAATTGAAATATTCTTGTGATATAAAGAAGAAGAGAAGGAAGCACAAAGTAGAGGGGAAGAAGAAGGGAGAAATTCTATTCATATGTGTGTGTTTACAAAGGTTTGAGACTCTATTTATAGAGTTTACATACTTGGTGCCCAAGTAATGGGGTCCCACTAAAGTGGGCATCTACCTAATAAACTACTGTTTATAACACTCCCCCTAGATGACCACTGTATCTAAGCAATTGCCTCGTTAAAACCTTTGTCAGGAAAATCCAAAAAGGAAAAAACCTGATCTAAGGGAAAAGAGTACAATTGTGAGAAAACTTAGAACAGAGCTGGACATGAATGTGTTGCCTCATTAAAACCTTGACAAGGAAAACCCAGTGGGAAAAACCTTGATGAAGGAAAAAGAGTACAACATGATGGTCCAGTAAAATACCTTCTAGTTTGATACTCCCCCTGATAAGTACTCCAGTTAAGTCTTGGCTTGCAAATCTTCGAGTTGAGATTTCCCAATTTCGATAAACTAATATCTTGAATGCTGGAGATAGCAATGATTTTGTGAGAAATTTCCAAGTTGATGAAGTCTTCTTTTGGGTTGTTAGTCTTCTAATGGTAGTGTTCTCGAGTCTTCACGCTTCTTTAAGTATATTGAGGACTTGCTTCTTGGATTCCTAGCTTCTCAGAGATGATTTGCAAAAGTTGTTGATGTAGTTTCTTCAACAAAGTGCCAATATGCAGTTATAGTGCCATAGGTGAGTAAAGTTTGTGATCATACCATATATGGATCAGAATGATATCCAAATTCCTAAGGGTTCTTATGTTGATTTGGTCTAACAAAACAGATTGACATTAACTTTCTTATGTTGATTTGGTCTAACAAAACAGAATGACCTAGTTAATGGTGGGAATCCACCAAATAACCAAAATTATACAACTCCCCCTTGGATGACCACCATGTTGAATAAATTGCCTCACTAAAACCTTGCCAATAAAACCCAGTGGGAAAAAAATTGGACGAAGGAAAAAGAGCACAAATATCAACATTTTTGAAAGAAAATCAAACGTCAACGAGATGTTGCCTCGTTAAAACCTTGTCAGGAAAACCACATGGGATAAAACCTGAAATAAAGAGAAAAGAGTACAACTTTTGACGTAAATATTGATGCTAACCCAACTATATATGAGTTTTACAAAAGAAAAGCATCAAAATAATAACTCTAGTCTATTTCAAAGACTAGTTTAAGCTAGCATAATTCCAACTGCAGTTTTGAGAAAGAAAAAAAAATAGAATTCATGCTGCTAAAGCGTGGATTTTTGTGTTTTTAAGGACTCCTCAAGAGACCCATAAAGTTGATAGCATCAACTAATTAATCCGGATTTTTGGTTTTGTACCAAATTTCTAAAAAACACATGAAGGGATTGTTAACTTGACATAATCAAGTCAAGTGACTACCAGAATATAATTTGAATCCTACAAGAATTAAAAATTTGAATATGTTCTCCGACCACATACGAGTCCTTCAAGGACTACCACGCTAAATGTGTCTTATAAGAAGAACACTTGTTGAACCAATCCTAGGGTCTGATCAAAAAGAAAACCCTCAAATCGTTTTCATAACGAACGTATTTCTCGTATAACGCATTACGACTACACCAACCTGTAAGTAATGGCTTGGCAATTTTAAGGTGTTACGTCTTGGATCCAAAATTGCGTTAATAAAGAAATTATTATAATCCAATCTAATATGGATTACATGCCAACCAATCACATATGTCGATATCCCTCTGCAGAGGTCGGGGTTCACAACCACCATCATTTATTATTTCAAAAGCTAATATAAACGAATATTCGACAATTTATAGCTTACTACGATCCCACATAATTCCCAAATGTATGCATACTTTGACAAATTCAAAATTTACTGGTACCAGTGCCCATGGGCGTTATAATCTCCTTTATTCAAATGAGGGGATATGAATTTTGAGAATGTGAATCGTATTATCATGGATTCTGTTGGAGCATATTTGTAGCTTATATAGAAATGCTACATGCTTGCTGATGTGATTGGATTTGCCTTTTCAAACGGCATAAGCTTATTGGAAAGCTAAATGAGATTCTTTCACGCCTATTTAATGGCAGCCTTTTTCGATTTGAACATGATGGGAGAGGAGTGATATAACCTTTAAGTTAATTAATGCCAACCTTTAATAGCATAGAGTCTCCCCCTGATTATGGCGGAAATTGTCATCTCATATACGAAAAAAAAATTCGTTAAGTATTATCCGATTAATTCGAGACATATACTTGTAATAACATCTGGATTGTAACAATACCAGTTGGACTGTATATAATGACTTTAAAAGCCATAAAAAAATTGTCCTAAAAAATTGTAGTCTACTACTTAACATAAAATATATCATCAACCATAGATTCTAATGGTTATCGGAAAAATATGCAAATAAAATCTCCAATAATTTTGTGACCTATAGGGCCGATGAGATAATTATTGAGAATAAATTTATGAACACATTCTCTGTCAAAGAAAATTAGATCAAGATCGATATAGTCACACAAGGACTAATTATATGGCCTAACAAGCCGGGTGTGCACCCATTGATCTTTTATGTCCTACCGTATTCTAACATCAAGTTGAACGATCTCAATTTTGGAGATTATAGGAAGAAAAATTTAAACTGCTCAATATCCCTCAAGAATGCAACGACTTTTTATTCACTGGTTTTTGCAATGAGCTTAAACCATAATGACGACACTTTATCCCTCCAATATATATAGGGAAAACCAAATACATTTCTTATTAAGAAAATAAAGAAAGTATATCGTTATTATTTTTTATCTTCACCATGTTGTGGATGATTGTGAATGATAAATGGTTTCACGGAAAGAATAGAAACCAATGATTTGAAATGTCTCATCTTTTACTATATATGGATAAGATTACCAATTTCAAGATTTCTTGTTAAAAATAGAAATCATACTTTGTCGTCGCCAAGGACCGACAAAAAATAGAAATCATACTTTGTTCTAATAATTGACTTGAGATATATTAGAACAAGGTGTAAAGAAGATGAAGGAAAAAAATAATTGAATTAAATTAAAAGAAACTAAATACTTACTTTTCATATGCTAACCACGAGCGAAATATTTATGCCATGTCCGACCATTCATAATCACTAAAAAGATATGAGAAACTTGAGTAAAGAAACTTGAACAGTTGTCTACCGTTTCCGGAAAGCGTGAATGCGTGATTATCCATCTAGGATCGATGTAGAAAAGAAAAAAAATCTATATATACATTTTGGTAATAAGCGTGATCATCACCATTATTAAGTAAAACAAGCTATTGTGGTAATATAATTTTAAGAAACTACGACCACCAACTATATAAGATAGATGGACAAATAGCCTGTATATGGTGATTAATACTTGTCGTTTCTTGCCTGGAAATCAGAAACAAGTATAGTCTGCAATTCTGCACAGAAACTTGGTACGTAAGGAACCCAAGTTAAATCACTCATTTCGGTTAAAATAGTTTCCGGGGAAGATAGTAATCGACTACCTTTTCAATGAATAAATTAACTTACGCCACTTTTTCCTTTTTCTGTAAACCACAGATTTCTCTTCTACATCATTACTAGGGATATTAATTGTAGGATCATAATATCGCAACGTACAAGGCTCGCGAGATTAATTTCGCAGGGAGCTAAAATCAATGAATAACGACAGGGCAAAACATAAAGAAGACATCATTACTAGGGATATTCCCGAAAATGATGTCATCCAAGAGACTATATATAGTCATGGATTTCATTAGGAGAGAGAAAGTTTAAGAGTGTTTTAACTTCTAAGTGATACAAATTCAATCAATAAATGTTCTTGATCTTACATCTTCCAATGGATTAATTGCAAAATCGAGTAAGGGGTGTTTAAGATCATTAATGATGAAGAAAATTATAATTTCTTTTTAGATTCACAAAGATCGTTTTTCGAAAAAAAATTAATAGATTAAGGTTTCTTGTAGAGAGATAGAAACCATGGCATCTAGAATCCATTGACAACAATGGTGGATGGGAAAACCCAATTTATGTCTGGATAAGACATAGAAGTCGAACAATACAAAATTGCCGACACAACCTTTTCCAGGCAGAGAATATATGTAAATCTAAACGATTGATCTAAACATTTTGTTTATCAAGCAAATTCTACACCCGAAGATAAAAGGTTCCTTGTTAAAGAAGATAGAAACCATACAAACCAAGAATGAAAGAAATTGAGTTTTATTGGTTACTGGGTGTAAAAACATAGATCGCCAATACTCACAACTCGGGTATGAATGTGGGAACTAATTAAGATACTGGACGCAAATACATACAAACAACAACAGTAAAGCTTGGGAAAGAATCCAAAATCCAAAAGATAGAAAGAAAGAATTTTTTTTTTTTTTATGTTCAACCCATACACGACGGGATACGTCGACGGTCAATCGCAAGTGTGCGCTTCAGACTAGGATGGGAGTTCGTGTACCCAAAGAGATGGGAGAATACTAAGAACTTGACATGAATATAATTGGGGATGCATGCGCTTAGAAAACGTTCATTGGTTTGTATAAAAACAAGACGCACTTACTGATGCTTCACTGAAGGCAATTTTTTTTTTTTTTTTTTTTTTTAACAAAAGAAAAATACAATACTATAAGACTTAAAGATGTCATATAGGACAAAGTAACGCCAGAAGCTTTCTCGCCATGTACGACACAAAAAAAAAAAACCTAAAGAAAGGACTGATCGTGGCGTAAAGTTTTGGATTTGCTTATGAACAAATAAAAAAAAGATTCACCCAAACATGTTTATCGTATCCGATAATCATAAAAACGAAATTAATAAAGATGTACTTTTAGGGTTGAGATACATGACCAGCAGTAATATAATTACGCCTATCGAAAATCCATTCCCAAATTAAGCACCGACAAATCTCTTATCGTATTTTTATCATGTATAAATCGTACAATATAAGAAAAACCGAGAAGAAATATCCACTAATACACTTATGATTTGATTATAACAGAATCAAATCAATTGAGTATAGAAGTTAAAACTCAAAAAAAGAAAAACTAAAAACAATGACAGTATGCATGAAGAAAAAGAAAAATCGGTTAATCGGTAGAGCGACGTGCATGATAACGTCTTGTGATATAAAGAAGAAGAGAAGGAAGCACAAAGTAGAGGGGAAGAAGAAGGGAGAAATTCTATTCATATGTGTGTGTTTACAAAGGTTTGAGACTCTATTTATAGAGTTTACATACTTGGTGCCCAAGTAATGGGGTCCCACTAAAGTGGGCATCTACCTAATAAACTACTGTTTATAACAAATATAATTTAGTTTGGATCAAAAAATAAATAAATTAGGGTTTATATTTTAATTTTGGGGAAGAAGTAAAATTATTAGTTAAAAAAATTAAGACTCGTTTGGTAACTTTGGTTTTTCATTTTAACTTAAACTTTTTGGACTATAGTTAATAAAAGCATTGGCTGCGTTTAAGAGAAGCCTAAAGGCTAGTTTGGTATTGTTGTGAATTTTAGAAAAGCGCTTTTCTGTTGTGCTGTGCTGTGCGTTGCTATGCTGTGCTGTGAAAATAAATCTGCATGACGTTTGGTAAACTATAATTTAAAAAGCATTTGTGCAATTAACAATTGTAAAATTTGTTTGGTAAACTGGTATTTAAAAGTGTTGGTGATGTAGTTAATGACGAAAATAGACATATTTCAAAAATTAGTTTTAATACAATTTTATTATAATAAATTATATTTCTAATTTTAATATATTTAATAAAATATAAGTAATATTTTTTTATTATTTTTTATTATTTTTTATTATTTAATTAAAAAATTTATGATTATGGTTTGCTATGAAAATATTATTATTTTGAAAAAATATTTTCAAAAAAAATATTTATTAAATTTATTATTTTTTTCATTTTTCATTTTTCATTTTAATATTTATTAATTTTTTATTATTTTATATAATAATTTTAATTATTATTGTATTTATTATTTTAAATAAAAAATGAAAAAATAGAGAAATAAAATTAAATTAGAATTATAATGTCAAATGTACAATATTTGAGGGTAAAACTTGTCTTTATAATAAATTAACAAGGTTAAAATAGAGAATCAGTTAAATCGAATTATGTGGGTCCACATTTTTCCGATTTTTCCCGCTTTTTAAAAGCTAGTGCTGAGTAGCTTTTAAAAGCAGGCCTAAAATGAAAGTGCTTCTCTCCAAAAGCACTTTGAAATTTTTTTACCAAACACAATTTTTGGTAAAAGTTTGTTACAAGTTTGTTACAAAGTGCTTTTGGTTGAAAAAAAGCAATCCCAAACGGGGCTTAAGTTTATTCACCAATACAGCCACAATTTATATGGGTTGATACCAATCTCATTAAGGGCTGATACCATTTAGCCAATCCGACTGTCAGGATCGCGTTGGATCTTTTTTGTCCTATATGAAATGGTATCAGCCCTTAGTAATCCTGGTATCAGCCCATATAAATCATGAATACAGCTACAGCCTACAAGTATGCTTGGAATAAACGTTTTATGACTCGGCTAATCTATCTTATAAAAACAAATGGTTTTTGAACCATCTAACGACTATAAATATGTCTTTTTAAGCGATCGACGTCTTTCATTCCTCCGAAAGTGCAAAAGATAAATCATGGCTGAGAATGCTTCCCATTTTCATGCGATGATCTGACGTACCAAATTCCCTTCAATTTTTAAGTTTCTTACCATCAATTCCGGTGGTCAAAAGTCGACCTCTCCAGACTCCATCAATTGTTCATGCATTACGAAAAGAAAAAGTTCCCCCATTAATAGCTCACTATTTTCTACTATCAATCCCTTCTACTATATCTTACTAGTCATTGATATGATATGTGTGTTTCAGCTCCAATCCTTCACCCTTGCATGAATCCTACTGTGTTTCTTTTCCATTATGGTTTAAATGTTTCTTGGATCAGCGGAATAAGGGGGCTGCTTTAGTTGCTTCTGTCCTTTCTCGATGTTCACAACCTTAGTTCCCTCCTTAAGAGTAATGCATCGTTTCCTGTTTTTATATATATTTCCACTGGACTCTAAGTAGAGGTACCTAAGATTCTTGACTTTTAAAGGGTTTGTGTTGTTGCTTCTTAGGTTTCCAAAGCTGTTGATTAATTGGAATGGATCTTCAATTCAGGACAGTCCATGATGATGGTGATTATGTAAGAGAATTTTTTAATATTTTTCCATCTTGCATTTTCGGCGTTTCTGTGAGGATTGCTGCATTTTTTTTTTTTTGTGCTTACAACATTGAAGCATCAAGATGTATTTGATATCAGTGCTTTTAGTAAACAAATTCTTCTATTTAGATGTTTTGGCAATATGCCAGAATTTTGTGATGATTCTGTTTCATTCTCTTCCAGAAACGAAATACGCATAATACGATGGATTTAAAACCAAAATCAAGTAAGTATAATCTATTTCTTTTTGTATTGCTGAGAAATGATACCTCAATGATTTTGTGGCTTGAAAATGTTGGTTATGGTTGTTCAATATTTGAAAGACTGAACTTACTTTCACTTTCATACTTAAGATTTGATGTCGATGAAGCGGCATAGATGACTGGGATGGGTATAAATGGTCATTGTGCTACTTGAATCAATGGAGTTTTCACGTTAATTTAAGGTTTTTGAATGTTCATTTAGATTCCCACAACACAAAAAAATTACCATCACATACAATGTTGGGTCTGGATAACAACAATGAGCCTGCAAATACAACTATTAATGTCTATATACTGTCTCACTCTCTTCTTTCATCTCTAACTCATCATTCAGTACCTCTATCTTAATTTCATACTTATCTCTAGATTTCTCTTCGCATCACTGTTTTCTATCTTGATCTTAGTAGTGCCCTCCATTGTGTACAAACTTTCCCTAAGACTAACAGTTTGCAGCTAAAAAATCATGGAGAGTTCATGGTGATTTTTAGTTTGAATTCGTGGGTTGAATTAGGTAGCGAATGGTGATTGATTTGGGTCCTTTTTGTGTACCCGAAACAGCAAACAAAGGGGATCTGTGGCCACTGTTATCAATGGCTTATTTGGGTATTGAAATGGTGGTTTTTGTTGGGTGAATATGTCAGCGGTCATGAGAAGAAGCAATGGGTTTTTAAGAGCACTTGGACTACAAAAAGAATAAGGATATGGAGCTGTGGTCTGAAACTGGGCTGGAATTGTGAACGGGAAGACCATCCAAGAATATGATCTGTTGTTGTTGGAAGTTCAGGAAATTGGGTGAATTTGGAAGTTGTAAAAGACTCAAGGCTACAACAAAATGAGAATGGTACATCAGCTGTTCAATTAGGTGCTGAAATGGGTTCGGTGGTTAGAATTTAATGTGTTTATGAGCTTGATTTGCTGCAGAAGATCAGTGAAGACAACATTGCTGCGGCCTGAGATTTGGGGATGTGTATGGAAGTTTAGGAGCTGACCGAGAACAAGAAGAAGTGACTGTGATTTGGTGGCTCGAGTTTGGGGATGAATTGGACTGTATTTGGAATTGATTTTTGCTTGGAAGACTTGGGTGTGAGATGGATTCGTTGATGGCAGTGAACCAAGGCGTGAAAATTCAGTTAGTACCTTCGAGAGAGGCTCGATTAGAAGCCAACAACAAGCTAGGAGAATGGGGCCTGCAATGATTAGTTTCCATGGTTCGAGGGAAGTCCAAGTCATGTATTTCCGCCATGTTTAGCGGTCGTGTGTGGGGAGGGTAAGCCTCTCTTTAGAAGTCATACAAAATACGGAGTTTTGGGTACAAGAGAGGAAAAGTAGTTTTTACCGATAAGAAAGAAAACATTTTTTTCACTCTCAATTTGACTCTGTCACATTAGTTGTTTGTGTAACCCTGTAAATGTTTAAGAAGTATTCCCCCTTTAGTTTTGGTTTGTGAATTCATTTTTTATTCGACCCTCTGACTGTATTTAGTTTGCTCTTTCTTTTGATTTATAGATGGATTCGAGTTTAGTTGTAATTACTTTTTGTAGATTAGCTTGTAATGAGTTTTCATCACTTGGCGTTGATAGACGACTTTGATCATCGACCGAGTGTTGACTTTGATCGCTAACTGATACACATAGACAACAAAATTATGCAACGAACGGAACGACAGGCGTATCGCGCGTGCGTGTTATATTGGTAAACCTCAAGAGAGGTTCCAAAAGTTCTCGATATGCTTTTAAACCACTGTAAGTTTCAATATGGACGTTTTTCTTAGTTATTTTTTCTTAATTCTTTTGGTTTGATTTAGGTTATTGTCTAGATTTGGATTTCAAGGTTTGTTTTTGTCTTCACCAATATTTTACTTGATGGTTCGATCTTACTCAATTTCCATTTGAAGTACAATTTTACAATTGAAATCTAACGTGTTTATTAAAATTTGCAGGGGTTGATGGTTGATCTTTGGATGTAGTTTGCAAAGCGCGCATGTAGATAAAATCCGTCCCATAAGGTGATGATAGTGAATTTTTTAATCAACCGTGAATAATTTGACTACAACTAAAGTTGAGGAGATTTAAGCATATAGTGGAGGCTAAGGTACAAGTTTACAACTTCCTTACTGTTGTTGAATGAGTTTTGGTTCATTTTAGTCTAGGTGATTGACTGTCAGTACTACATTAATCTGTATATGCAGAATAGCAATATCTGTTTCCCACAATTCTCATTAAACAAAAACTGCACACCAACTGTTTGACAGCACATCGAGTGACCACTTACCAGTATTATAACTACTCTCAATTTCTATGAGTTTTTTTTTATGAATTTTCATCTTCCTCGGTTACATACCTTAACCATGATTCCTAAAAGATCTCTATAAATTTTTGTCGGTAATAAGTTAACTGGGTTCATTCATTTGTGAATTTTTATGTTCGAATTGACTGTATTCATTCTCCGTGTTCATAGATATACTAATGTATTTAACTCATAAAATTGTATGAGATTAAGATCGTGCGCTTATAAGGTTTACAGAAAGATGCAGACTCTTTATATTGTTGTTGTCTCGACAGTTCAATCAAAATTAATTCTAGAAATCATAGAGTTTAAACCTAATTTTAGAAACAAAAGAGTTAAGATAACAAGAGTACTTAAAGTTGAGTTATTAAGAAAAAATAAGGCACCAAGTCATTCGACTTGATCCAAATTATGTCCTGAACTTTAGAACTAAAGTCGTGCATGATAAGACTCATAAATCAGGTATAGGTTTTAACAATCCTTCAAAATACATTTGTATTCTTCGATAATTTTGTTATATGTTTTGATTGATTTGGTACAATATCACTGTTGTTATTGAATACTTAACAAGTTTAATATTTTTGCATAATTATAGATTCTCATCTACAAACTATCACCACGAACTGGGTACTGAAGATGCCTCCAGCAGGCTTAGAACATTGAACATCTTCACTTGCATTTTTTGAAGTACAGCCTTCATGTATAACTTCTCCCTCACTTTAACTTGTTTCAAATCGATTTGATGTTAATGAAATTATTTAAGGTCATTTGGTGTTACTCTTGTGTTAATAAAGTAATTGGAAGTCATCCAGAATTTTTGTCATACAAAATTGGGCGCTCTTAATGATTCTGATGTTGGATTTTGGATCTGCAATTCTTGTCAAAACAATTTTCTACTTGCAATACTAGTGCATTGGTCTTTAAGGATGTGGAATCCTCTTAGTGACATGGACGTAGCAAACGAATTGTAGTCTAAGATATCTCTGTATCCTTAGAAAGGGTACTTGGCATTCCTATCCAACATAATCACGAGTCTGGTGCCATAGCAGGGCCTACGGAGAAGCTCTTCCAGTCGCCCAATTGTTGTTTGTGAAATTACCAACTAATTTTTATGAAACTGCATTCCATGACCTACTTTTTTTGTTCATTTGTTCTATGTTGTGGCTAATAAGTCTTATATGGTGATGCAGGGAGAATTGGTAGAGCTTTTTGAATCCTTTTATGGGTTTGTCACGGTGGATTGAAACTCTGTTGTAGAGATTGGCTTCAGGTGTTGGTGGTATTTTTATTGTAATTGTTGGTGGTGGTAGTTTGATGTGAAGCTGGTGGTTATGTAGATGTTGGTGTTATGGTTGTCCGTAAGTGTTTCTCATGGTAACTTTGGCGATAGTGGCTGCTGGACTTTCTCTTGTTGGTGATGAACAATTGCTACTGGAGGTAATGGTGGTTGGTTTACTTAAGATTGATTTGAAGCTGATGTGCATGGTTGGACGTTATGCAGTGTGTCCATGGCATCCTGCTTTGGTTGTTCACATGTAAATTAATTAGTGTTTCTCTAATTTTTGTAACTAACTTCTTATTCAACAATTGCTGAGTTTTTGGAATGTTTTGTTTGCAGGCACTCGTGTAAATTCTTTTACAAATGTTGAAATCAGAAAGTCTTCTACAAATGGTGGAGTTCAGAGAGCCCGAGGCTGTAACGTTGAAAATCAAAAAAAAAAAGATTAGACAAAGAGCACTTTTGTGTTGGTACTGCTGCCGAGAATCATTAATTAGATCATTAATTAGAAGGGTATTTTGATGTTTGATAAAATCTCTGTTATATAAAAGGTAAAGTTGATGTTAGATAAAAGGTTTATACTAGCGTTTATATCTTTGATCCTTAATTAGTCTTTGATCTGACTTTGTAATGTAGTAGTCCTACAGTGTGTATTGCAGGAGTTGCAATAGCTAGTCTTATTGGAGTCTCATGTCTGGTTACAATGAGGTAGATGTATACTTTGAACTTATCATGTTTTGAATTTCAACTTACAACGAAGCACAGATAGTTCATTTGTTGCTAACTTTTTTGTTTTCATTGTGTTCACAGGAAAGTATGGCTGATGTCTGTGAGGAGGCTGATATGTGAAAGACTGATGTGAATGATAATTATATGAGAAGTGGGATGTAAGTGTAACTATACTATATTCATTGCTAGATTGTATTTTGTGATTATAGCATGTATATCAGCACTAGTTTGAGAGGGAGGCTTCAGATGTTTTGTTCCCACCGTCAGATTCTTATGTCTTTAAATGCAAATACTATGTCTTTCCTCTATTAAGGATAGCTACATTAGTTACAAAGGAAGTCAAGTGTTGGTGAATCTGTAATACTGATGGATTATCATTGTAAATTGTAATTCTGTAGAGCAATGGGGTCCAGGTAGATCAAGGTCCATACGCACGGGGTACTACAGATTTTCTTTGGATGATGATATTCGGGTCCTTGTCATTACTGGTATGTGTTATGTTTCTCCACCTTCGTATTTCAATTTGTAGTATTTTTACCATTCACCTTATCTTCGAACACCCGTTTTCATTCTTTCTTACCAAAATAATTTTATCCTCGTACTTTTTCTTGATTGTTAGGTATTACCCCTCATTCCCCCATTCTGGAATCCTTTTCTTGGAATTTTTCTGGTATACATGCTTCTCTATGTATGGAGCAGAGAATTTACAAATGCTCAAATCAGCCTCTATGGTCTTGTGACTCTCAAGGTAAGCTTGATCTGCCTCATTTTTAATATTATCTTCATATGCATATATATTAGTTAGATAACAATCACAAGTAAGGAAAAGTAAAAAATGACTACTAGGTTGCTATAAAGTACAGTTTTGCCTGTTTACTTATTTTGACCGTCTTTTCCGGCATTTTATCTCCCATGGGCAATGCTTGGTATGGATGTGATCTTTGGTTCCGCTCATGCCCGATCTGCTGGGTATCATAGCAGGGCATGTGTATTATTTCTTAACAGTTCTACATCCACTTGCCAGTGGCAAAAACTATCTGAAGACTCCAAACTGGGTGTATCCTTTGACAAATTTATGTTTCCACATCCATTTCACTTCATTTTTTTTCCTCCCTATCTATATGAAAAATGATGCCCATGATTCACTTTCTCAAAGGTTTTATAGTTAGGATCATCAGTCGTAGCCAAAGATTAGGTGAATTTCTTTCATGGGACTTGTCTTTTGACTGTGTGTCTGACGAGGTTAATTTTAGGTACAGGGAAAGTAGTAGAAGTAAACCTTAGAGTCTTGATGCTTTCTCCTGCAATATCAATCTGTTGTTTTCCATTTACGATCTTTTTCTGCACTGTTTGGTAAGTGAAGGCTTTATCTCGAAGCTCTCACTATATATTGTATATCTTCCCTTTTCTCTGCATTATCCTTTTTATATCCATCGACTGTATCGCTAACAACATAAAACCAGTTTTCCAATCATAATAACACTAACCTGACTCCCTTAATACATCTTGACGTCCCACAGACGGCCACAGAATCAGAATGCCTTTCTTTCACATATTCTCTACTCCTTTGCATTCCTCTTACTTGATATTATTTGTCATGTTGGTAACTTATTGGCCACAACTTGTCTGTTTTTTTTTTTATAGAACTTGGTACTTGGATTGCTAAGCTTGCAACTGCTACATTCCATCATTTGAGCCTTGTGTGGAGTATTGTACTCAATCTCGTTTGTGAACTGGGTGTTATATATAAGCATTGAATATATGCTTATTGATTAAATACTTCTTTATGTTTGAACTATTGCTTTACAAGAATCGCATATTAATATCTTTTACATATTATTGACCTAGCAGTTTACATGGTCGGACAGTGCCCAAGTTCTATATAGACATTATTGTTATGGGAAATGAGGTTGTAAGCATTATAGAAAGAGGCTGGGGAACTTTGGTTTAAAGAGCCAACACCAATACAAAGGCAGGCTATTCCAGTCCTCATATCTGTATGGAACTCAATAACCCTCCAAGTGTGAGATTCGAGAGGATAAGAGATGCATCTAGAGAAAATTTTTCATCCACAGGTTTGTTATATCAGACTCTGTTTATAAAATTCTAGCTTACGTCGTCTGAATTTTTATATCTGATGGTTGGTGGTGCTAATTAGGTATTTCTTTTACTAGTGGTAATAATTATAAATGAATGAATATTGAAAGCCGAAACTATGTGAAGGGTATAAGTACTGGTGATCCATATTTTTCTACAATATCATTCTAGATTCTTGATACTTCAAATCATCAAGTAGTAAATGGTGCTTGTATGATAATGCTTGTCTGATTGTACATCTATATAGTATATTTATTTTTCAGTGATTATTTCGCACTTGTTTTATACTTCTGTGATGCTAAAACCATTTTATTGTTGTAGGTGTGTCATTCTGAAATTGTTGGCTCAGTTTGTCATCCGGCAGGATCTCGTTTTGCTGGTTTGCAGTTGTCTTTATGAGACTTGATTATTTATTTTCTTTTGTGATTTTGAACCTAAGTGTAAACTGAATTCAATTATGAATTGTGTGACCAATATAATGATTTTTATTTATAAATCATACTTTTATTCCAGTTTAATTCAGATTTATTTCATCATAGTCAAAAATACAGCAGTCAGCCAGATTTGATTTGCAATTCAGCTAAATCAACTTTGGAATCCAGCTATTTTTTTTTAAATATAAAATTGAACGTACGACGTAATCCATATGTCATACCTAGCGACAATCCGAGAGTATCGTAATTCTGAGTCAACTTGAAAGTGTCGTTCCAGAAAAAGACACTAAATCTACGGCACTTTCAGCAGCTACTCGAAAATGTCGTATAACTCGCTAATACGACACTTTACGGAACGGCGAACGCTGACTAATACACATAGACAACAAAATTATGGAACGAACGGAACGGTAGGCGCATTGCGCATGCGTGTTATACTAGTAAACCTCAAGAGAGGTTCCAAAAGTTCTCGATATGATTTTAAACCACTGTAAGTTTCGGTATGGACGTTTTTCTTTGTTATTTTTTCTTAATTCTTTTGGTTTGATTTAGGTTATTGTCTAGATTTGGATTTCAAGGTTTGTTTTTGTCTTCACCAATATTTTACTTGATGGTTCGATCTTACTCAATTTCCATTTGAAGTACAATTTTACAATTGAAATCTAACGTGTTTATTAAAATTTGCAGGGGTTGATGGTTGATCTTTGGATGTAGTTCTCAAAGCGCGCATGTAGATAAAATCTGTCCCATAAGGTGATGATAGTGAATTTTTTAATCAACCGTGAATAATGTGATTACAACTAAAGTTGAGGAGATTGAAGCATATAGTGGAGGCTAAGGTACAAGTTTACAACTTCCTTACTGTTGTTGAATGAGTTTTGGTTGATTTTAGTCTAGGTGATTGACTGTCAGTACTACATCAATCTGTATATGCCGAATAGCTATATCTGTTTCCCACAATTCTCATTAAACAAAAACTGCACACCAACTGTTGGACAGCACATCGAGTGACCACTGACCAATATTATAACTACTCTCAATTTCTATGAGTTTTTTTTTATGAATTTTCATCTTCCTCGGGTACATACCTTAACCATGATTCCTAAAAGATCTCTATAAATTTTTTTCGGTAATAAGTTAACTGGGTTCAATATACTTTGTTTCATTTGTGAGTTTTTTTGTTCGAATTGATTGTATTTATTCTCCGTGTTCATAGATATACTAATGTATTTAACTAATAAAATTGTATGAGATTAAAATCGTGCGCTTATAAGGTTTACAGAAAGATGCAGACTCTTTATATTGTTGTTTTCTCGACAGTTCAATCAAAATTAATTCTAGAAATCATAGAGTTTAAACCTAATTTTAGAAACAAAAGAGTTAAGATAACAAGAGTAGTTGAAGTTAAGTTATTAAGAAAAAATAAAGCAACCAAGTCATTCGACTTGATCCAACAAAACTAAAGTCGTGCATGATAAGACTCATAAATCAGGCATAGGTTTTAACAATCCTTCAAAATACATTTGTATTCTTCGACAATTTTGTTATTTGTTTTGATTGATTTGGTACGATATCACTGTTGTTATTGAATACTTAACAAGTTTAATATTTCCGCATAATTATAGGTTCTCATCTGCAAAGTATCACCACGAACTGGGTACTGAAGATGCCTCCAGCAGGCATGGAACACCTCTTTCTATACTGTATACTAGGTATCACCCCGGCCTACGGCCGGGGCTCAACCTCTTCTGAATTTTGTTTGTTGTCTGGCCGGAGGTCAGTATCCTCCCGCAAAATTTTAGTCGGCGTGTAATTAGTGGGTTCGTGCTTAGTTACCCCAAGACCCATAGTTGATATAGTCGGGGCTAATGCCCCAGTTGTTTTGTTGGTTAGGTCAAATTGGTCCGGTTCGTGAATCAAAAATTTAGGGGTTTAGCTGTAGATGCCTTTTTGGCCGGGCCGGGGCCTACGGCCCCGGCCGTGGATTAGAAAATCTAAGGTTATCTGGGAGTCGAGCTTATAAATTATCTAGGGCCTGCAGCCCCGGTGTTGTGTAGGTCGGATCAGATTCGCCAGGGCTAATGGCACGGGCGTGGATGGCAGGGTCAAATTGGTCTAGGGTAGAAAATTGAGTCCATATTTAGGTAAGCCGTGATTAGGTTTAATGTCTAGGGTCCAACATTAACCCAATATTATCGGTAGAGTTTGTTTAACAACCAGTACTATTAACTCTTCTCCGTTGATCAGTTTCAATCTACCTCATAAATTATAGTTTGAAGAAACCAAATGAACGTTCGTTCGGCTTTGGATCGTCTGCACCAATATTTATGTGCGCCCTCTGTTCCTACCAACCACTAATTTACACGCGTCCCCATTTAATTTTGGATCATCATGAATTTCTCCGTTTAGTCGATTTTTTGTGCGAAAATAAAAGAAGATATTCAACCATTCCTTAATTAGTTAATCTTTCTTCCATTAAGAAAATGATCTTTCATCCATTACGAAATATACAGATTAAATTGTAAAGGTGTAGACCGTGTAGTGTTACCATTATGATGATCTGGCACAATCTATAACATACATGAGGATAGATAATGGGAGCAATCATGCCTCCATCTTCATAGCTGTTGTTTGTTAGCTATTGTTTTTATATGGTGCTCTATTTGTTTATTTAGAAACTGTAAATGCTTCTCATTGTTACCGTTCACACACTGAATTGATCAAACGACAAAAATGGTTTGTTGTGAAGATAAACACTGGAGTTCGTTTTTTGTTCATCAAAACACCATAATTTCGGACAAACACAGTACTATACAAAATAGTACATGTTAGATTGAATGCAAAACATATTTCCAATCAAATCAAAATTTTTAGAGAAGGCAAATACTGAATTTTACTTCTCATATAGAATAAGCCAAAGATAACAAAGACATGATGAAAAGTTAATCCATATCCAGACTCCAAGATCATCAATTCCTGCCTCTTGAGTAGGCATCTCATCGATCTCCAACGATCTAGTCCATATGGATGAAGAGAGATTATTATGGAATGCACGAATTTTTTTTTTTTCCTCAGAAAGATTAGACTAAATTAGGAAACTCAAAATGGGACGCTTGTCAATCTCGGTGCAGACGATTTGGAGCCCGTTCCCTGTTGTTCCGGTTTATGTGTAATAAATATGTTAGGACTTTTCAGTTTTTAAGAAGGTATTCCTTAATCACCGAGAGTCAAGGAGAGGGCCGAGAGGCGGGTTAAGTTTTAGGTGGCTAGCGCGGCATAATGAGCATATAAGACCTTTGGAAACGCATGGAATGGAAACACGTTAATATCTGGAAACCCAATGATCGGATGAACGCCTATATACAACATATAACGAATCAATCTGCACCGTGGGATGACGAAATCGATGGTCGGATTTGTAAGGCTACACACACAGCACTTCTTTTTATAATATAGACTAGGTATCACGCCGGCCTGCGGCCGGCGCTCAACCTCTCGTCGATTTTTTTCAAATCGAATATGAAGATTTACTTAAGTTTTGTTTATTGTTCATTTATTTGGTCAGTCGGTCAGCATTTTCCCATGCAATTTTAGTTTGTGGTCATAACAAAACGGTTCCAATATTTAGCTGGTTGTGTCATATTATAGTGTGTTAGTTAGACGGGTCACTGTAGCGTGTCATATTATAGTGCCGAAATATTTAGTTGGTCGTGTCATATTATAGTGTGTTAGGTAGTCGGGTCACTGTAGCGTGTTTAATTGGTTGGATCATAGTAGCCGGAGGGGGCCGGGTCCTACGGCCCCGGCGGTCGAGAAAATTTAAGACAGATGTAATGCCCATATTTAAATTAGTGTGTTAGTTGGTCATGTTTATATTAGTCCGCAACATATTTAGTTAGTCGGGTCATGGTAGAACGGTCCCAATATTTAGCTGGTCGTGTCATATTATAATGTGTTAGTCAATCGGGTCACTGTAGCATGTTTAATTGGTTGCATCATAGTAGACGGATGGGGTCGGGTCTTACGGCCCGGCGGTCGAGAAAATTAAAAGGCAGATGTAGTGCCTACATTTTAATTAGTGTGTTAGTTGGTCATGTCTATAATAGTCGGCAGCATATTTAGTTAGTCGGGTCATGGCTGAACGGTCCCAATATTAGTTGGTCATTTCATATTATAGTGGGTTAGTTAGTCGGGTCACTGTAGCGTGTTTAATTGGTTGGATCATAGTATCCGGAGGGGGCCGGGTCCTACGGCCCCGGCGGTCGAGAAAATTTAAGACATGTGTAATGCCCATATTTAAATTAGTGTGTTAGTTGGTCATGTCTATAATAGTCGGCAACATATTTAGTTAGTCGGGTCATAGCAGAACGGTCCCCGATATTTAACTGGTCGTGTTATATTATAGTGTGTTAGTTAGTCGGGTCACAGTAATGTGTTTAATAAGTTGGATCATAGTAGACGGATAAGGTCGGGGCCTACGGCACCGACGGTGGTGAAAATTCAAAGGCAGATGTAGTGCCCACATTAAAATTAGAAGGTTAGTTGGTCTTGTCTATAATAATCGGGAGTTTATTTATTTAGTCCATCCATAGCAGAACGGTCTCAATATTTAGTTGGTCGTGTCATATTTTAGTGTGTTAGTTAGTCGGGTCATAGTAACGTGTTTAGTTAGTTGGACCATAGTAGCCTGATAGCCGGGGCCTACGGCCCCGGCAGTGGAGAAAATTTAAAGACATATATAATCCCCACATAAAAATTAGAAGGTTAGTTGGTCATGTTTATAATAGTCGGGAACTTATTTAGTTAGTCCATCCACAACATAACGGTCAATATTTAGTTGGCCGTGTCATATTATAGTGTGCTAGTTAGTCAGGTCACAGTAGCATGTTTAGTTGGACCATAGTAGCCGGATAGCCGGGGCCTACGGCCCCGACAGTGGATAAAATTTAAAGGAAGATGAAGTGCCCACATATTTAGGTTGTCGTATCATATTATAGTTTGTTAGTTAGTCGGGTTACAGTAACGTGTTTAATTAGTTTGATCATAGTACCCGGCGGTGAAGAAAATTTAAAAGAAGATATATTGCCCACATATTTAGTTAGTCGTATCATATCATATTATGTTAGTTAGTCGGGTTACAGTAGCGTGTTTAATTAGTTTGATCATAGTAACCGGAAAGCCAGGACCTACGGCCCGGCGGTGGAGAAAATTTAAAAGCAGATATAGTGCCCACATATTTAGTTGGTCGTATTATATTGTATTAGTTAGTCGGGTTATAGTAGCGTGAAGCGGGACCGTAGAGAAATTTTAAAAGCATATATATGGCCCACATATTTAGTGACCAGATTAAACACGCTACAGTGACCAGATTGACTAACACATTATAATATGACACGACCAACTAAATATTGGGCCGTTTTACGATGACCCTACTAACTGAATATGCTGACGACTATTATAGACATTTTCAACTAACACACTAATTTAAATGTAGCATTACATCTTCCTTTAAATTTTCTCGACCACGGGGCCGTAGGACCCCCCTCCGGCTACTATGATCCAACCAATTAAACACGCTTCTGGTGACCCGACTAACTAATATACTATAATATGACACGACCAACTAAATATTGGGACCGTTCTACCATGACCCGACTAACTAAATATGTTGTCGACTATTATAGATATGACCAACTAACACACTGATTTAAATGTAGCACTACATCTGCCTTTAAATTTTCTCGACCGCCGGGGCCGAGAACTCCAAGTTAACCACGCTCGTTTAGGAAGAATTGATGCTTCCCACAACGATGGAAAGTCTGATTGTATCTTTTGGGAGACTTGTATGCTCGTTTACAGTGAGTTCAACTGATCCTCTGGTCATAAACAAAACCAGGGTTTCTATTCAATTCATTATAATCAAACTGCTAAGTTAAAAAAAAAAACATATTCGATGAAGAAATTAAGAAACTGTAAGATAGAGATCAAAATATGGTTAGCGATAGAATTTCTTCTAAGAAATATACAGCAATGATAACATCCCTAACCAATAGCTTTGCTTCAATGGAATTTCCTCAGAGAAAGTTCATTAACACTCTATAGTAGGACCGGAATTTGAAGAGGGAACTGAGAAGAGGGTTTGGATGAGGTTTCAGAAGAGATAATGAACCTAAATTAGAAAAAGCAAGAATTTAATTACCTGACAGTGACAAAGCCTGATTTGGGTTTCAAGATAATCTTTTTAATCTTTCTAAACCCATCTTCAGAACTTCGAAATTCATCTCGATGAATCACTAATAATCTTGTAAACCCATCTCAATGAATCACCAATTGATGGAAACAACGTCAAATACTGCAACCCTAGCTCCTCCTGGATCTGAATCAAACTCGATCATTCTCCATAACTCTTCAATCTCGATCATTATCATCCACACTCTCCTCCGTTGAATCCAATTTCTCGATCTATCCGAAATATCTTTGCGGCACGAGATATTCGATTAAGAAGTTCGAGTAACTATTTAGGGTTCGCATAGTTAATACCAAAGAAGAAGCCGATGCCTTCTTAATTTTCTTAAGATATATGTGTACAAAGATACAGTGTATACGGGCCTAAATTAGCCAAAGTTGTTCTAAAAGTTGTTCTAATTCTTAAAATATAATACGGAAAATTTAATGGCAGATATAGTGTCCACATATTTAGTTGGTCGTATCATATTATAGTGTATTAGTTATCTTGGTCACAGTAGTGTGTTCAATTAGTTGGATCATATTATAGTGTATTAGTTATCATAATATCCGTATTAAAATATAATACGGAAAATTTAATGGCAGATGTAGTGTCCACATATTTAGTTGGTCGTGTCATATTATAGTGTATTAGTTATCTTGGTCACAAAGTAGTGTGTTTAATTAGTTGGATCATAATAGTCGGTCCCAATATTTAGTTGGTCGTGTCATATTAGAGTGTGTTAGTTAGTCGGTTCACAATAGAATGTTTAATTAGTTGGATCATAGTAGCCGGAAAGCCGGGTCCTTCGGCCCCGGCGGTGGAGAAAATTTATAAGAAGATATAATGCCCAAATATTTAGTTGGTCGTGTCATATTATAATGTGTTAGTTAGTCGGTTCACGGTAGAATGTTTAATTAGTTGGATCATAGTAGCCGGAAAGACGGGTCCTTCGGCCCCGGCGGTGGAGAAAATTTAAAAGAAAGTATAGTCCCCAAATATTTAGTTGGTCGTGTTATATTATAGTGTGTTAGTTAGTCGGCTCACAGTAGAGTGTTTAATTAGTTGGATCATAGTAGCCGGAAAGGCGGGTGGAGAAAATTTAAATGAATATATAGTGCCCAAATATTTAGTTGTCGTGTCATATTATATTGTGTTCATTATTCGGCTCATAATAGAGTGTTTGATTAGTTGGATCATAGTAGCCGGAAAGCCGGGACCTACGGCCCCGGCGGTGGTGAAAATTTAAAAGCAGATATAGTGCCCAAATATTTAGTTGGTCATGTCATATTATAGTGTGTTGGTTAGTCGGGACACTGTAGCGTGTTTAATTAGTTGGATCATAATAGCCGGAGGGGGCCGGGTCCTACGGCCACGGCGATCGAGAAAATTAAAAGGAAGATGTAGTGCCCACATTTTAATTAGTGTGTTAGTTGGTCTTGTCTATAATAGTCGGCAACATATTCAGTTAGTCGAGTCATCGTAGAACGATCCCAATATTTAGTTGGTCATTTCATATTATAGTGTGTTAGTCAGTCGGGTCACGGTATCATGTTTATATGGTTGAATCATAGTAGCCGGAGGGGGCCGGGTCCTACGGCCCCGGCGGTCGAGAAAATTTAAAGGCAGATGTAGTGCCCAAATTTTAATTAGTGTGTTAGTTGGTCCTGTCTATAATAGTCCGCAACATATTTAGTTAGTCGGGTCATGGCAGAACGGTCCCAATGTTTAGTTGGTCGTGTCATATTATAATGTGTTAGTCAGTCAGGTCACTGTAGCTTGTTTAATTGGTTGGATCATAGTAGCCAGAGGGGGCCGGGTCCTACGGCCCCGGCGGTCAAGAAAATTAAAAGGCAGATGAGTGCCCACATTTTAATTAGTGTGTTAGTTGGTCCTGTCTATAATAGTCTGCAGCATATTCAGTTCGTCGGGTCATCGTAGAACGGTCCCGATATTTAGTTGGTCGTTTAATATTATAATGTGTTAGTCAGTCGGGTCATTGTAGCGTGTTTATATGGTTGGATCATAGTAGCCGGAGGGGCCGGGTCCTACGGCCCCGGCGGTCGAGAAAATTAAAAGGCAGATGTAGCGCCCACATTTTAATTAGTGAGTTTGTTGGTCCTGTCTATAATAGTCCGTAGCATATTTAGTTAGTCGGGTCATGGCAGATTGGTCCCAATATTTAGTTGGTCGTTTCATATTATAGTGTGTTAGGTAGTCGGGTCACTGTAGCGTGTTTAATTGGTTGGATCATAGTAGTCGGAGGGGGCCGGGTACTACGGCCCCGGCGGTCGAGAAAATTAAAAGGCGGATGTAGTGCCCACATTTTAATTAGTGTGTTAGTTGGTCCTGTCTATAATAGTCTACAACATATTTAGTTAATCGGGTCATAGCAGAACGGTCCCAATATTTAGTTGGTCGTGTCATATTATAGTGTGTTAGTTAGTCGGGTCACAGTAACGTGTTTAATTACTTGGATCATAGTAGTCGGAGGGGCCGGATCCTATAGCCCCGACGGTGAAAAAAAATTATAGTCAAATATAATGCCCAAATTAAAATTAGTGTGTTAATTGGTTCCGTCTATAATAGTCGGAGCTTATTTAGTTAGCCTTTAGTTAGCGGTTTTAAATTAGAAAATTTAGTTGGAATAGAAAATCTAATTAGATACTCGGTCACAACAAACTTGAGGACTAAATTAAGACTAATGGCTAGGTTAGGATTAGCTTTGTCCCGGACCACCGCATAATTCCAGCCATCCAAAATAATAAAATCTATATACACGACCGGCATTGCTTCAAAAAAAAAAAAAAACCAACGGACATAGCAAGCTTATAATTACACTCTTTTAAAAGTAAGTTTAAGTTGATTAGATTTAGTAAATTTGTGAATCAAATTATAAAATAAAACTAACTCCATTGATAATTATGCAGAGTAACAAACACAATAATGAATCAATGATTCTACAATTGAAATTATAGAAGGTTTGAAGTGGAAATGTTTAAGACTTTAAAATGAATACGTACACATGTACACAGGATTACAACTTTGAGCTTTTTAAAGGCGCAAACTCAAAGTTGCGTCCCATTTTTTTTTTTTCTTAATTCGGGCGTAACTTTGAGTTACGCCCGATCATCACCAGGCGCAACCTTTAACCTTCGCCCGACCAAAGACCAAATATAGTTTGGTTTTTGGTTTTAGTATGGTATTTGGTCTTTAGTCCGTTCGATAGTGTTTGGTTTCTCGAGCAAATTTTTTGGTTGCTCTAAGCCACTGAGTCTACAGTAAATTGTATAAAGGGAAACACAACTGGGGAAAAAAAATCCACATGTACTCTAGCATATGAGTTCATGAATGTTATTTCATTCGGTTCATGCCACCACTAACTGGCATGCATGACTACCAATTTCGACAAAGTTACTCTTGTATCTCTCTATCGGTGTATGTATGATGTTTAAAAAGAATGTCATAAAAATTGTATATAGACAGTTCAAATTCCACATATAACCACAGTAGCTGCGTGCATACCATATGTAATCTCGGTAGCATAAACTGAATCTTTTATCTCACTCTTTTTAGTGGCAGAGTGTCTTTCTATGAAATTCTTTTCAATTTCAGCATTATCTATTCCCTTTCTTCCATTTTTAATTGAGTACATCTGTATTACCGTCCACTATTTGACTGTTACTTTTGCCTAAGCAATTACCACTTTCTGAATTAGTTCACCGTTGTCTCTTCGACTGACTATGACATTGTTGGATTGAGTAACCTTTACCCACAATCTGCTGACCTCTACACTTCCCACCACCAGAAGTATGGTTAACCATCTGGATACTTGCACCAGCAAACCTTGGTAACCCTGAGCCATTTCTAACAGCATTCTGACCATTGTGTCACCTTATTCTTCTTCTTAGAGATCAACATCCATGGCTCCAAACCGTCTTTATTTTTCTTTCCACCGCCTCTTGCAGCTTGTAATTCTTTGATCAAGTTCTTGATCCTGCATTAACAGAAACATAACACAAATTGACTACATATTCAAACAGGATCGGGACAGACACTGCATTGGTATTGTATTCATAGAACTTAAAAAAGGAAAGACTAATATATTCATATCACAGACCTACAATTTTACTACTTGACCTAAGAACTTGAAGCACCAATGAAAAATAACCTGAGCTGCTTTTGAAGGAGATAACAACATCAATCGAATGCACTTTTTGTGATACCTGATCACACGGATAACAAATCTTTCTGACAAACATGATCAAGTGCCTATGTTTTATTAACAAACTTGATTAATGGCGAAATCTTATTATATGATCGTGCATTGACTAAATAAACTTGGAAATACAGCTAACTTTGGTATTTGTTTTATAAACGCAAATCCAGTCAGCAATTGAGACCTAACTCTAATCTTAAATGTATTTGATTTGAGACAAAGATAAACCAAATATATGTACTCACATATTATCTAGGTATCTGATATAGAACCTAAAATTTCAGTACCCTACATGGAATCAGCTATAATCCTGAGCAGAAAAAATGCAAATAGAAGTTTGTTGTGCAATGGAGAGTGAACCACATCATGCACTAAAGCAAGCAACGATACATGGCATGCCCAAACAAACACAAAAAAAAAAAAAATTGAATTATCATAAATAGCTACCCATAACATCTATTTCATTTGCCACCAATACGGCAGCACCCTCTTCACATTATTATTATTCGTGTTGATAGTTTAAAATTGGTAAAGCAAGGACCTTGAATTTCTAAAAAATTTTCATGAATAACCAAAATATCACAGCTGTTAAGAGATGATCCAAGATCTTAATTAACTGGATCTTGAGAATATCCCTGAATATCTACTTTTCGGAGATACGAACAAAGGCTGGATTTTAGACAGAATTACAAACAACCAATTAGAGGGACACCTAATCAGTTAACTACACTAATTGTCGTGAACTCGAAATTAAAGCTAACCAAGAAAATGCTTAAAGTTTACCTTAATTGTACACCGATCATGAGTATAAGACTCCATTGTCAGCTTAATTATCTCTCGCATAACCGTCGATCCCTGCGAGCCAAAGAACCAAGGTTTTATTAAGTGAATTACTAAACCATTAATTAGTTAACATTAACATTGATGTCAACTCTAATCCAACAAATTAAGTTCTGCCTTTAATTTATCAGTAGATCGGAAGTTCAACTCTAAACCTACAACTTCAATGGAATTACTGTAAACCCATTCAAGCAATATTCATGAATCTAAAACATTATAAACAAAGCCCTGATTTGATATGTAAGAACCCTAATTTCGTGTCAACCAAAATTTCAATTCAAATAAGAATTTAAGGTTAACCCATTCGACTAAGAAGAATATTACCCAAACAGGAGAAGAAATCCCATTATTCCGCAACATGGAGACGAAAAGTTGTAAGATACCACCAGTATGTAACGATGATGATAGTTCTTTGTTAAACTCAGTGTCACCGAATACAAAACTATCCCTTCCTTCCTCGTACCAATCAATTTCGAGCAACTTGTGACTTCAAACCTCATTCAGGAATTTATACAAACAGCTTGTGTGCTTGTTGCTGGTGATGATGGGATGAGTTTAATTTTGATTCTTATGCTTGAACACAGCTCCTTCCCTATAGAATTTTGATCCACATACACATAAAAATTCTTTTTATTAAGATGTTTATTGAAGGCAGACAACTATGTTGTTGTGAACTTGTGTAAGACTCAAATGTCATTCTTAAATGGTTGGATTTAACGGGAAATGCTTTAAAAAAGCCTGACATAGAAAATAACCTGCCCTGACAACCCACCAAAATGGTTTATAACAATGCACGCATTATCGGAATAAGTCCTAAACAATCTTGGGTATTTTTCCAATGAACATTGCTAATTTTATACCCACTTTCTCCAAATCTGATGCTCTTCCCATTGTTTAGTTGAATACAAACCATCAATTGCAGCTCGATCTTTGTTTTATATTCAATAAGGTATGCACGATATACTCATTTGACATATATTTATTTAGTATTATTTTAGAAACAATAAATCTCTTCCTCTGTTTTTTAAATCTCTTATGTTTACATAATCCCCAAAAGCAAACAATAAATCCAGAACATATGCTAGAACCCTGGATTTTTAACACAATGGGTACCATCAAAATACTGTTTTGAAATCCAGAACATATGCTACCTTTAATAAATTGGATATACAAACCGAATGAGAAACTCGAATTAAGAAGTTAAAAAGCTTACCCGGCATAACTTCGATCTATGGCGACAATTCTGATGAACAATATTGCTGAATGATCAACAATAGCACAACAAAGAAAATACAGCTGGTGATGAAGACAGAACCTCTCATCAATTCCTGAGATGAATAAGTAAGGTAGAAATCAATTATCAAACACAATATAAAGCAAAAATCGAGGCATTTTCTGTCATGAGACGAATTCTGGGTCAGGAGGAAAGACTTCAATTCATACCAACTAAGAAAACCTGTAAACACCAACTAAGAAAGTAAGAAACCCCTGATAAAAATCAATTCCATGTTTGCTGATTTTCTCATTTCCTCTTAATTTTTTTATAGGGTGGTTTAAAACATATATTTCTTCCTTAAACAGTTTCCAGAACAGCTTTGAGACCAAGCTAAGCAATAACAATTGCCTCATATACGTTTTGTAATGCTTCGATTGCATATAAAGGCCTTAAAATAATAAGTGACATGTTAGTTCTGACTTGGCCCAATCGTCTCATATCAAGTGAACTACCGGAGTAAACTAAGTAACTTTTAGGGTGAATTCAAAGAATTTGAAATGATCAAAGAGTTAATACCATAGTTCTAGAGTGCTTGAACCACAATAATTTGGGGGACTCTGATACACTGGCAGTTCCAGTTGATAATCAGCAAATGTGAAATTTTTCTCAAATACAAAAAAGAAGTCTATTACATGCAGTCTTCCTAACTAATCTTCAATTTTCCCTTGTAGAAGTTGAAACTGGTGGTAAGATAAATAATGTTCACAGGGATGTCAAGTTACCAAGAAACCTAAACAAATACAGACTTGAGTGGCTCAAAGAACCTCCTACTGTTCACACGTGAACCGGAAAGAATGCTCAAATTTAATCTTTGTTAAGATGTGCTTCACATTAGTACCATTAAAGATATTCCCAACACAGCTACTGTAGCAGAGTTCGTCTCTTAAAAATTCACATGGATTGCAGCTACCCTAAGATCTAATTGAGGACGTTCGATAAGTTCTCATATCCTGTAACCCAAAAAGAAACACTTTTCCTTGCCTTCAAAGCTCAAATAACTACCTAAAAGGCTAAAAACCCAGCGAGGAACCAAACCAAGATAAAACCCATACTTTATGAACTAACCCATACTTCATGAACTATCAAACAGTGAATTTGCCACAAAACTTCGTCATCCTTGTCATTGATGTAGTGTACATCTACATCTTCCAGTCACTGATTATATAAAGCCTTCTAAAGCCCTAGGATTTTTAAGCCTCCGATCAATTGGATATACCAAAACCGAATGAAAAAATCGAACTAAGAAGTATAAAAACTTACCCGGCATTAATTTCAATCTGGCGACAATTGTTAATGAAGATCAACAATAGCACAGCAAATCAAATACGGCTGAACCACAGCTGACCTTATCGTTCTCATCAGCATTAGGAGCCACAGCTGCAACACAATTTGTAGATACTCAAATTTGTTAAGCAAATAAGATATTTACATCTAATTCAGAAAATCTGATGCTCAGAATCATATAAAGCATTAGCAGCCACACCACCAGATAGAATTGACTCCTCAAGTTCAATAAAAGTTTGGGTTCACCAATTTAACGGCAGCAACAACAACCCATTTGTTCCCTTGTCCTCTCGATCCAACTAATTGTCAAAGATATTTCCCAAATATCTACAGTTTCGAGACATTAATTCCCTGTCAACAACCCATTAGTCTGTTTAGATTTATCACCAGGAATTGTTAGAGATGGGTCGAAAGGATTTCAAGATTCAATTCGTTGTAAAATTTTGATTTTTAATTACCTTTGTGGTACAAATTGATTGATTTGATGCATAGAGATTGGTTCAAACAACATTAGTGGCTGCAATTATTATCCAAACATATTGATTTGAACAGGAGGAGGAGCGACACTGATCTTGCCTGAACCGAGCACCATGAAGAAGAGGAACCCCATAACTCAAAATAACAATGAATTAAAAAAACCTGTTGATATGATATAAGAAATTGAAAAATTAGGGTTTGATACAACATATGTTTTCTGTAGATTATCTTCTGAGAAAGAAGATTTAGAACTCTTCGAAGCGGTGCATCATAACAATCGAACCATAATAAACTTAAGAAGTCTTTATCCGTTTCAGGAACATCAAAAGCAAAGAGGATAGAGTTCAGTTCATACCTTGAGAACTCCCGTTTGTGTACCTGCTAACAAATCTCCCGTTTGGTTTCTTTCTGATTTTAATCCCTGTGAAAAAAAAACTGAAAAAAATCAACAACCCTCAACAATAAAATTAAGTTCAATCGTAAAGTAAGAATCGAAAAAGGAAAAAAAAACACAGATCTCCCTTGCTGGAATCAATTGATTTCCTAGGGTTTCTCTATTTCAGAGGACGCAACATTAATTTTTTTTTTATGTTAATACCTAATCGTTTCGGTGCATGAATCACATATCTTTCAAATTCTACACCGAGACCCTGTTAAAATCTAGAAAAAAAAAATGAAAAGAAGACTTCATTAATCATTCATAATTAAAATCATCAAAATAAGAACTTGGGATAAGCTAAAGATTAAGAGAACAAACCGAGTCAATCGGCAAAAATTTAGTTAAATCGAGAGAGTAAGGAATGAACGGATCGGCTAATATACTGGTCATCACGTTAGTTTTGGGAAATCATGGTACCCTCTCTCGAATCTGAATGATATCAATTTCAACAAACCCATATCAATTTCAGCTCCGATTCCCTATTCAGTTTCATCTGCAATTTCTTCTTAAACCCTAAATCACCAAACATCGATCGAAACATCATCCATAAGACCATCAACTCTTCAATCGAACACCATGGAGATCATCAGAATTTCTGATTCACTCTTAATCTCTCTCATTCATCGCTCAATCTCTGCCTATTTCTCGAATCTGAATCAGCAGCAGCGCCTCTGCTTTTATTTCTTTTCTTCTCGTTGTGAATGATAGAAAATCTCATCGAGTTTTAACGGCGAGACAAAACAAATCATCGATTTTTCCTCTGGGTGTGTGAATCTCGTTTTCAGGTTGAGAACTCCCGTTTGTGTACCTGCTAACAAATCTCCCGTTTGTTTTTTTTCCTGATTTTAATCCCTGTGAAAAAAAACTGAAAAAGTAAGAATCGACAAAGAAAAAAAAACACAGATTTCCCTTGATGGAATCAATTGATTTTCTAGGGTTTCTCTATTTCAGAGGACGCAACATTTGATTTTTTTTTTTTAATGTTAACACCTAATCGTTTCAGTGCATGAATCACTTCACTTCGGATTCTACACCGAGACCCTGTTAAAATCTGGAAAACAAAATATGAAAAGGAGACCTCATCAATCAATCGTAATTAAAATCATCAAAATAAGAACTTGGGATAAGCTAAAGATTAAGAGAACAAACCGAGTCATGCTTTCATCGTACACCCGGTTTTCTTTTCACTCGGCAAAAATTTCCGTGGAGATTCATCAGAGATGGAGATGAAACCCTCTCTCGCTCCGTCTACCTCCCTAAAATCTGTTAATACGTGACCGAAAGAAAAATCGGTAAACCAATACATAGTTATATGAAGATACGTTTTAGGAAACCCCATCCATGGCCCAAAATTCTCTCTTCTTCTTCAGAGGAATTGTTGTTGTTGAGATTCGGTAAAGCAGACGAAGAATTAATTCGAAATCAAAAGACAGAGCTGAGGAAACGATGAGAATTATGTTGTTTTTTTTTCTTTATTCTCGTGATGGTCGTCATTAAGAAATAGAATCCACGGCCCCGAATCACTCTAATCCACGGCCCAGAACTACTCCCGAAAAAAAGAAAAGTAAACAAAATCTGACGGGTACGAATTACTCCTCAAATCCAACGGTGGTCTTTATCCCGGACATAACCACCACTTTTCCATAATAAAGAGACTAGGTATCACGCCGGCCTGCGGCCGGCGCTCAACCTCTCGTCGATTTACGATTTATATATTCTGAATAGAAAAATATAATATAGAGATTTACTTAAAGAATCAATATGCAAAGTTCAGTCTGTGGACATAGCAGAACGGTCCCAATATTTAGTTGGTCATGGCATATTACAGTGTGTTAGTTAGTCGGGTCACAGTAGCGTGTTTAATTAGTTGGATCATAGTAGCCAGAAGGGGAGATTTTTTCTCTCGGTGAGAAAATTTAAAGGAAGATGTAGTGCGCACATTTGAATTAGTGTGTTAGTTTGTCTTGTCTATAATAGTCGAGAGCATATTTAGTTAGTCTGAAGCATATTTAATTAGTCGGTCCCAATATTTAGTTGGTCGTGTCATTTAGTTGGACAATATTAAAGGCGGTGGAGAAAATTTAAAGACGTGTGTAGTGCCCAAATATTTAGTTGGTCGTATCGTATTATAGTACGTTAGTTAGTCGGGTCACAATAGTTTTTAATTACTTGGACCCTAGTAGCCGGATAGGGGGCCGGGACCTACGGTCCCGACGGTGGAGAAAGTTTAAAGGTAGGTGTAGTGCCCACATTCAAATTAGTGTGTTAGTTAGTCCTATCTATAATAGTCGGGAGCATATTTAGTTGGTCGGGTCCAAGCAGAACGGTCCCAAATATTTAGATAGTCGTATCATATTATAGTGGTTTAGTTAGTCGGTTCACAATAGTTTTTAATTACTTATACTGCTCACATATTGAGTTCGTCGTATCATATTATAGTGTGTTAGCTAGTCGGGTCATCTATCTTGTTGATTTTCGAAAAGTTGTTCAAAGCAATTAGTGTGTTATATTATATTATATTATATTTCATCGTATTATATTATAGTGTGTTAGTTAGTCGGGTCACAATAGCGTGTTTGATTAGTTGGATCATATTAGCCGGAAGGGGCCGGGGCCATAGGCCCCTGCGGTGGAGAAAATTTTAAGGCAGATATAGTGCCCACATCAAAATTAGTGTGTTAGTTGGTCCCGTCTATAATAGTCGGGAGCATATTTAATAAGATGGTCCCAATCTTTAGTTGGTCGTATCATATTAAAGTGTGTTAGTTAGTCAAGTCACAGTAACGTGTTTAATTAGTCGGATCATAGTAGCCGGAAGGGGCCGAGGCCTGCGGCCGGCGCTCAACCTCTTGTCGATTTTCGAAAAGTTGTTCTAAGCTTATATAGATTAAAATATAATATGGAAAATTTAATGGCATATGTAGTGTCCACATATTTAGTTGGTCGTATCATATTATGGTGTATTAGTTATCTTGGTCACATTAGCGTGTTTAATTAGTTGGATCATAATAGTCGGTCCCAATATTTAGTTGGTCGTGTCATATTATCGTGTGTTAGTTAGTCGGTTCACATTAGAACGTTTATTTCGGTGGATTTACTTAAGTTTTGTTTATTGTTCATTTATTTGGTCGGTCGATCAGTATTTCCTCGTGCAATTTTAGTCTGTGGTCATAGCAGAACGGTCTCATTATTTAGTTGGTCGTGTCATATTATACTTTTTTAGTTAGCCGAGTCACAGTAGCGTGTTTAATTAGGATCATAGAGTGTCAGTTGGTCCTGTCTATAATAGTCCAGAGCATATTTAGTTAGTCGCGTCATAACAGAAAAAATTATATGTTAGTTAGTCCCAATATTTAGTTGGTCAGTGTCATACTATAGTGTGTTAGTTAGTCGGGTCACAGTAGCGTGTTTAATTAGTTTGATCATAGTAGGCAGAAAGCCGGGGCCGTAGCGGTGGAGAAAATTTAAAAGTAGATATAGTGCCCCAATATTTAGTTGGTCATATCATATTATAGTGTGTTAGTTAGTTGGGTCACAATAGCGTGTTTAATTAGTTTGATCATAGTAGTCGGAAAGCCGGGGCCTACGGCCCCGGTGGTGGAGAGAATTTAAATGCAGATATAGTGCCCACATTTCTAGTTAGTCGTATCATATTATAATGTGTTAGTTAGTCGGGTCACAGTAACGTGTTTAATTAGGATCATATTATATAGTATGTCACTTGGTCATGTTTATAATTGTCGGGAGCATATTTAGTTAGTCGCGTCATAACAAAACGGTCCCAATATTTAGTTGGGCAGTGTCATATTATAGTGTGTTAGTTAGTCTGGTCACAGTAGATATAGCTCCCCAATATTTAGTTGGTCATATCATATTATAGTATGTTAGTTAGTCAGGTCATAGTCGCGTGTTTAATTAGTTTGATCATAGTAGCTGGAAAGCCGGTGCCGTAGCGATGGTGAAAATTAACATGTACAAAGTACAGAGGCTTTGTCAGTTAAATCATTTCCCGAGTTCGGGCATGGTTTGATCTCGAAGGAAGTTTAGTGACTATCACAATTGATCTTTTCTTTCATCCTCCTGAGTTTTATTATTTAAGTTCTCTTAATAGTGCACTTTACGGAGTAAACAATAATATAATGTCTGAAACATATTGAATCACCACTACTTCTGCATATGCACTTTGTAGTTAACGTTCCTAAGAAACTCATTCGGCAGCACATTATTCTCGCATGGTATTTACTTATGTATATATAAAACACATCCCAAGCCATTGACTTTTAGTGGAGGCGCTCTAACATGATTGATGCTCCATGTTGAGGTTGAAGAGTCATCATGGTGTGCGGAGCATGTGTATAAGCCTATGACAGATCAGATGAAAAGTTCTGTAGAATCATAGCCAATGCCATCTTAGCTTCAACAATGGTTAAGTTTTGCCCTATACAGATCCTTGGTCCCCATCCAAACGGAAAGAATGCTACTTCACCATTCTTGCCCGCTTTGGATATTCCCTCACAGAATGTCTCTGGTCTGAACTCTTCTACGTATTCTCCCCATAGTTCAGGATACTCAAAGTTGAAGCTTTTAAGTTTTGCAAGATGCAGGCTCCTTCTACCCAGTCAAGTGGAATATCTCCAACCCTGCTTGAATAAGAACTCGTAATCAGTATGACAGGATTGATGCATCCGTAGAAACAACTTAAAGCATGCACCATCTTATGTTTTTAAGGGTCCGCAATGTATAACCTCAAATATCACTGTGTGTTATAATGTTAGATTCAGTTCCTTAATTTAAGGGATAAAAGTAAAAGAGGATTATCAATATCAACAACTTGAAAATAAACAAACTGAACTACCCATCAACAACTATGCCAGTCTTTCAATCATGTATCTCAATATCCCGATTGCACTTACCTACGACATATGAAACAAAATCGTTTAAAAACTAACAAACAAATTAAGAACTGCAATGCACAATATTGAAAAGGACACGAACAAATATCATCATCATAGTACTGGATCAATGGCAAGAATGACAACCAAAAGACTACCTTACGTGATAGCTCATATCCTCTTTCTTCATCGAATCAATACCTGCAACGGACCCATTCCAGTTATCGGCATCAAGGCCACTACCGGACCACCTGAAAACCACTTACAGCCACATAGAAAATCAAGCCAATACCCATTTCATCTTTACTAAATCTTCTTCATGTCTGTTACAGCCATCAAATCCAACTGTTTCCTATCCGTTTAAATTCCGGCACCCACCAATTTCCCCACCAGTGGCACTCTTCGTTCATCACCAACAATAGAGTTTACTCTTCAAAACATTAGGATTCCCTAAAAGTTAGGATACTGTAAGTCTCTATAGAGTTTACCTTCCATTCTCACAAAATCAATCAGTTAGAAGTCAATTACTGAAAAAGAATTACTTCGAGCCAAAACAGAATCGACAGCCCCGAATGCCTTGAAATCTATTCTTATGTGTGTTGGGAAACAGTTACCCAAACAGAATTGTGCTTACCAAAATCATATTATAGTGTGTTAGTTAGTCGGGTCATAGCAGAACGGTCCCAATATTTACTTGGTCGTGTCATATTATATTGTGTTAGTTAGTCGGGTCACATATCGTGTTTAATTAGTGGGATCACAGTAGCCAGAAGAGGTTGGGGCCTACGGCCCCGGCGGTGGAGAAAATTTAAAGACAGATAAAGAGGCCACATTAATATTAGTGTGTCTTGGTCCTGTCTATAATAGTCGGGAGCATATTTAATTAGTCGGTCCCAATATTTAGTTGGTCTTGTCATATTATAGTACGTTAGTTAGTCGGGTCATAGTAACGTGTTTAATTATTTGGATCATAGTAGCCGGAAGCCCCGGCGGTGGAGAAATTTTAAAGGCAGAAATAGTGCCCACATTTAAATTAGTGTGTTAGTTAGTCCTTTCTATAATAGTCGGGAGCATATTTAATTAGTTGATTCCAATATTTAGTTGGTCATGTCATATTATAGTGTGTTAGTTAGTCGGGTCACAGTAGCGTCTTTAATTAGTTGGACCCTAGTAGCGTTTTTAACTGGTTGGATCATAGTAGCCGGAGGGGGCCGGGCCCTACGGTCCCGGCGGTGGAAAATTTAATGGCAGATGTAGTGCTATATTTAAAATTAGTGTGTTAGTTGGTCATATCTATAATAGTCGGCAGCATATTTAGTCACTCGGGTCATAGCAGAACGGTCCTAATATTTAGTTGGTCGTGTCATATTATAGTATGTTAGTTAGTCGGGTCTCTGTAGTGTGTTTAATTAGTTAGATCATAGTAGCCGGAGGGGGCCGTGTTCTACGGCCCTGGCGGTCTAGAAAATTTAAAGGAAGATGTAGTGCTACATTTAAATTAGTGTGCTAGTTGGTCCTGTCTATAACAGTCGGCAGCATATTTAGTTATTCGGGTCATGGTAGAACGGTCTGAATATTTAGTTGGTCGTGTCATATTATAGTGTGTTAGTCCGTTGGGTCACTGTAGCGTTTTTAATTGGTTAGATCATAGTAGTCGGAGGAGGCCGGGTCCTACGGCCCCGGCGGTCGAGAAAATTGAAAAGCAGATTTAGTGCCCACAATTTAGTTAGTTGGTCCTTTCTATAATCATCCGCAACATATTTAGTTAGTCGGGTCATAGCAGTACGGTCCCAATATTTAGTTGGTCGTGTCATATTATAATGTGTTACTGAGTCAGGTCACTGTAGCGTGTTTAATTGGTTGGATCATAATAGCCGGAGGCGGCCGGGCCCTACGGCCCCGGCGGTCGAGAAAATTAAAAGGCAGATGTAGTGCTACATTTAAATTAGTGTGTTAGTTGGTCATGTGTATAATAGTCGGCAGCATATTTAGTTATTCGGGTCATGGTAGAACAGTCTGAATATTCAGTTGGTCATGTCATATTATAGTGTGTTAGTTCGTTGGGTCACTGTAGCGTTTTTAATTGGTTAGATCATAGTAGTCGGAGGAGGCCGGGTCCTACGGCCCCGACGGTCGAGAAAATTGAAAGGCAGATGTAGTGCCCACATTTTAATAAGTTTGTTAGTTAGTCATGTCTATAATAGTCCGCATCATATTTAGTTAGTCGGGTCATAGCAGAACGGTCCCAATATTTATTTGGTCATGTCATATTATAATACGTTAGTTAGTCGGGTCACTGTAGCATGTTTAATTGGTTGGATCATAGTAGCCGGAGGGAGACGGGTCCTACGGCCCTGGCGGTCGAGAAAATTAAAAGGCCCACATTTTAATTAGTTGGTCCTTTCTATAATCATCCGCATCATATTTAGTTAGTCGGGTCATAGCATTACGGTCCTAATATTTAGTTGGTCATGTCATATTACAATGTGTTACTAATTCGGGTCACTGTAGCGTGTTTAATTGGTTGGATCATAATAACCGGAGGCGGCCGGGCCCTACGGCCCCGGCGGTCGAGAAAATTAAAAGGCAGATGTGCTACATTTAAATCAGTGTGTTAGTTGGTCATATCTATATCGTCGACGACATATTTAGTTAGTCGGGTCATGGTAGAACGGTCCCAATATTTAGTTGGTCGTGTCATATTATAGTGTGTTAGTTAGTCGGGTCACTGTATCGTGTTTAATTGGTTGGATCATAGTAGCCGGAGGGGGCCGGGCCCTACGGCTCCGACGGTTTAGAAAATCTAAAGGTAGATGTGGTGCTACATTTATATCAGTGTGGTAGTTGGTCATATCTATAATAGTCGACGACATATTTAGTTAGTCGGGTCATGGTAGAACGTTCCCAATATTAAGTCGGTCGTGTCATATTATTATTGTATGTTAGTTAGTCGGGTCACTGTAGCGTGTTTAATTGGTTGGATCATAGTAGCCAAAGGGGGCCGGGCCCTACGGCCCCGGCGGTCGAGAAAATTTAAAGGCAGATGTAATGCTACATTTAAATTAGTGTGTTAGGTTGTCCTGTCTATATTAGTCGTCAGCATATTCAGTTAGTCGGGTCATAGCAGTACGGTCCCAATATTTAGTTGGTCGTGTCATATTATAATGTGTTAGTCAGTCGGGTCACTGTAGCGTGTTTAATTGGTTGGATCATAGTAGCCGGAGGGGGCCGGGTCCTACGGCCCCGGCGGTCAAGAAAATTTAAAGGCAGATGTAGTGCCCACATTTTAGTTAGTGTGTTAGTTGGTCCTGTCTATAATCGTCCGCATGATATTTAGTTAGTCGTGTCATTGCAGAACGGTCACAATATTTAGTTGGTCGTGTCATATTGTAATGTGTTAGTCAGTCGGGTCACTGTAATGTGTTTAATTGTTTGGTTCATAGTAGTCATAGGGGGACGGGTCCTACGGCCCCAGCGGTCGAGAAATTTTAAGACAGATGTAGTGCATCATTTTAATAAATGTGTTAGTTGGTCATATCTATAATAGTCGGCGATATATTTAGTTAGTCGGGTCATGGTAGAACGGTCCCAATATTTAGTTGGTCGTGTCATATTATAGTATGTTAGTTAGTCGGGTCACTTTAGCGTTTTTAATTGGTTGGATTATAGTAGCCGGAGGGGGCCGGGCCCTACGGTCCCGGCGGTTGAGAAAATTTAAAGGCAGATGTGATGCTACGTTTAAATTAGTATGTTAGTTGGTCCTGTCTATATTACTCGGCAACATATTCAGTTAGTCGGGGTCATCATAAACGGTCCCAATATTTAGTTGGTTGTGTCAATTATAATGTGTTAGTCAGTCGGGTCACTGTAGCGTGTTTAATTGGTTGGATCATTGTAGCCGGAGGAGGCCGGGTCCTACGGCCCCGGCGGTCGAGAAAATTTAAAGGCAGGTGTAGTGCCCATATTTTAATTAGTGTGTTAGTTGGTCCTGTCTATAATAGTCCGCAGGATATTTAGTTAGTTGGGTCATAGCAGAACGATCCCAATATTGAATTGGTCGTGTCATTTTATACCTGTTTTCTCGATCGATTGATTGATTTTTTTGCAAGTCACTGTTATTGCATAGCAATGTATGCGCTGCCAGTATACAACCAAGCACCCACAAAGGTAAGGAAGTAATCATATCATACGATCATTTATCTCCTCAGCTGTGTCATCCTTCAGAGTCAAGATGCACATTTCCTTAAGATAATCCATGGTTTCAAATTTATGAATTAGATATGGATAAGTGTGACGGAATATCCATTAGGAACGAATTAATTATTCCCTTTATATCTTCGTACACAATTTTTACGGAGCAACGATTTTGGAGCAGAAAAATCTACACAGTACTGATATGGTGCAGAATGTTTGCATTTTTGTTGTAGGTGCAGATTATATATTTTACATGTGCCTGAGTTTGGAACTTATTGAATCTGTCGTAGGTGGTATTAAATCTACAGCTTGCTTTACACCACCTTCATGGAATTTTATTTTTGTGAATTTTGGCTTCAAGTATGAGCTACTGAATTGGAAAAGTGAATCCTAAAAGTTGGGTGTTTTTTTACTTCTTTGATTCAGGGTTCCCCAGTACTTGCAACTCTGCCTTGGCAAGGGTTCTGTAAATTTATGTGTATTTTGTCCAGGTCGTGAGCTATGGGAACACAATATGATCGACAGCAACAACTAATTAAGAGGATATTGAAAATAGTGTTGTTGAAGGTGCTTGGATGGCATCAGTTGGTTACGGTACCACTGTTATGTGATGTGTTTTGATTCTTTTGATATATGCCTAAGTCTGAACTATAGATATAAATTACATGCATTTTAGTACCAGAATCCTGTGGTTTTGTAACTACATGACTGAAACCAACAACTTGTAAATAAACTTGCATCATGTATTGCAGGGATATATAATATAACATTGATATCTGAAATTGTTATGCCATCTGCGGGAGTCGAACCCACATCTACATGGCTATATCTGATAACCATGTGCTTTACCAGTTGAGCTAAGACAGCAGTTTGATTTCATACTTAATGGTACATACCTGCACTATGCCATCATGGATACATTCCATGACGCAACTGTTATATTTTGTATCAGAAAAACGGAGTTCTTAAGCGCAGCTTGTGCAAATGCACAATAGTTTCGGCTATTTTGGTTAAAGGTGTAAACATCTGTGGTAGTTTTTTCCTGAGAGCTATCAAAGCAAGCACTATCCCAAAACACTTAAGATGTCATTAGCAGGAAACACCCAGAAAAGGTGATGTTAATCACCTGGCGCATGCAAGCTAGCCCAGGAGCTCACTTAGTGTTATGGTTGCAACTGATTACATCACCTAGGGTCATCAATATGCAACTGATTACATACCACCAAAACTAACTGTATATGGTGTACATTTTACATACATGATCACAAACCAATAATGCAACTTCCCACGTTTACTCACTGATATCTGAAACAGCAAAACCCAATATCTCATCGTCACTCAAATTTTAAAGTTGACACATCCAACATAAACCCCAGATTCTTCAAATACGAAGGAGAGTAAAGAAAATATTAGAATCCTGTTGGATGTAGGTTCAGTTGCATTTCATGATGCATCTCTCGCTCCTCCAGTAAGTTCAGTATAGGACTATCATGTCTTTGAATGTTGAAACAAAGAAAAATAGAACCGGACAAATACCTGCTGTGAGTGCTCTCATTAAGCATGTACGGTGTACAGTCTAGCATGATCACCACCCTATCAAATTTCTAGCAGGATCACCAGAAGCAGAAAAATATTGATCCCAAGCAGCATATAAAAGAATGTATTCCATCCTGCAATAACACAAAATTAATACATGAACATGGTAAGCATTGCCAATGGAGTCTATTATTGAATTATCTTTTATTGCATATTTGCTAATAGTGAGTAAAATTTTTCTCATGTATATTCAAAAATCAAAACCATACCAAATGCTAAAAAGAACCTGCTGGTTGTAATACAATTAGACGTGTTTTAAGAGAAACGAATCACAGAACATTTTTGGAGGGAAATAAAGAAAAAAAATAGAGATAATGGTTTGTCACTTTACATTAAACTGAGTCAGCCAATTCTTCCTCCGAAAGCATGAATCGAGGACCCGTTCCAAGCAATTGCACACGAAGGACCAATAACTATGATCGGTCGGATCATATTAGTCGGGACCATAAATTTAAAATCTTATAGCAAGGGTGTGACCAATCTTTACCTCAATAACAACAGCAATTACAATGGGTAGATACAATCTAATCATTCACAATTCATGGTACTAAATCGAACAATTTCCTGACTAAGTAATCAAGAATCAAACCAAGAGTAGACCAACTTCCTCCCAATTTGCAAGTGCTGCCTATTTACCACAATTAATCAGGTTAAATTTCTTCCCACTGTATTAAATAACACTAAGAGTAGACCTGAAAGTGAATTCATAGTCAACCTCATTGTCTTATTCAGAGATAACAAAAGCAACCAATTCACAATCATATGGGAGTATGCGTACATTCAAAGCTTAACTGAATGGTTTTCCGAATCACTAAATAAACATGATCCCCTGTAACCTATAAAATACACCAACTTAAGGTTAGTGCAGGTTAGTACAGGTACACATAATACGATAGACTTTGAGTATTATATCAAAACAACGCAACTTACGCATTTTGGGTAGAGATATTCTGTTAAGTCACCTAAGTTGCATACTTTTATGGAAATAATTTGTAAATTCACGATATATACTATCAAAAAAACCTTCGGAACCAGATGGAAACTCGTCTAGAATCAAATTATCTTGAATCCTTTAACCATTCTCTTAATCCTTTAACCCTTCTCTTAATTACAGTACTAATTGTTGTGAACTCGAAATTAAGCTCTACTCATACAGTAAACAAAAACCCTAATCAAAACTTACCAAACAGAAATACAAAATTGAGGTGCATACCGCATACCAGTTTTGGACATGAAATTTCGTTTGGAATCTTCTAGACTGGTTGTAGATATTACCATGATCCTCAGTATAACAGTCCGCGTTGCACATAATGCAGCTTCACTAAAGACATTCAAATTTGAGTGTTCATCATAATTCATTAGCTGGTAAGTCTGCACGTAAAAACAAAACTGATTAGAAAGGAATAATCGTTATTATACTTCCTTAGACCTCAGATCGCCTAATGTCATTTTCATACATTGCTTAAATAATTTATATACTAAATGTGGAAAAGAAACATCATTATCAATGGTAAATAGTTCAGCTCTTACCTGCAACAACCCATGAAAAAATAGGAATTCAAATCACAAAGAACCGATGGAGTTATTGCTGTGAACTGTGGTCTCAAATCGGGACAAAGTAAAAAGAGAGAATTCAGAACTGAGGGAGATATGTATCCTTTCTGCCACTCCCCAGTAAGCTTTTTGATTAAATATCCATCTCGGTAAAGGTCCAATATAAACGACACTTCACATTGCTTAAGCCCTTCCACCAGCTTGGGCAGGTCAGAGGCAACCTTACACTGCACAGCAACATGGAAGATGGGAGAGACGGAAACTTCATCGCTCTGATAGGATGAGCATCACCTTCCTTTTCGTAATTTATATACTAAATGTGGAAAAGAAACATCATTATCAATGGTAAATAGTTCAGCTCTTACCTGCAACAACCCATGAAAAAATAGGAATTCAAATCACAAAGAACCGATGGAGTTATTTCTGTGCACTGTGGTCTCAAATCGGGACAAAGCAAAAAGAGAGAATTCAGAACTGAGGGAGATATGTATCCTTTCTGCCACTGATGTAACCAACAATCCCCAGTAAGCTTTTTGATTATATATCCATATCGGTAAAGGTCCAATTTAAACGACACTTCACAATGCTTAAGCCCTTCCACCTGCTTGGGCAGGTCAGAGGCAACCTTACACTGCACAGCATCATGGACGATGGGAGAGACAGAAACTTCATCGCTCTGATAGGATGAGCATCACCTTCCTTTTCGTTTGTGAGGGTTGCATTCTTGGTGATAAATTACACTACGATTCATACCAATCAAAAACCTGTAAACACCAACTAACAAACCCATAATCAAAATCAAACCAACCCAAAAAATAAATAAAGTATAACCTTAAAGCAAAGAACCAAAGACTATAATTTTTGGGTTTATATATGTATACCTTCTCCAGTTCTTCTTTTATTCCTCTTCATCATCATCTTTCTGATTCTACTTAGCCTCCTACAAAGTAAATCCCCTGATAAAATATCAATAAACTGTAGTCAGGGATCAACGAAGCCAAGATTACAAATCTCAGAGATGTACATGATATGCAAGCTCTGTAATGATACCAAGTGGTGTTCATTGCAAATTAATACTGAACACTTAACTAAAGATATATACTGTCAATTTAGAAGATAGCCAATTAGCACTTCTGAATCACAAATTCACAATCTGAAAAGACATGAACTTGAAATCCAAAACCTTAAACTAACAAAGCACGAAAATTATAATCACCATAAACATAGACCTCAAGCCCACAATTGTCAGTTCTCAAGTCCGACACTCTTTCCAGTTAAGCCTCTTTGTAACTTCCACATTTGTCAAGCTTCTCTGAATCAACATGAATAAGAGGATTAGATGACATACATGTAAGATTAATATTGCCAATCTGATTGCTGAGTTCGTGGTATTCTGAGAATGTGAAACCTTCTTATTAAAAAAAAAAAAAAAAAGGAAAAGCTTCTTGTGGTGATCAAACCTACAGGATGAAATAACATAAGTTGCTAAGCTAGGGGATTAAAGTTTAGTACAACGAAAAAGTAGGTGGGATGATTTACCTTGAAATTGCGGAATAGGCAGAAAGGATGAATACCTTCTTGACCTTTTTATGAAAGGTACAGGCGAAGCCTTGTTGGCCATTGCAGCAATACTTAACTCCAATTGAATTCCAACTCGCAACATAATTTATAACCTGAAATCACAGAAGCAAATCGAATATGTAACGACAAAAAGAAGAACCATGAAAGAATATGTAACATTTTTTTTACTTATCGGATTTTGCTTCCACACATTAGTCCCCAGGAAAATTATGCTTTACTGGAGTTTTCCTTCACATACAAACTAATTAACATGCAATTATAGTGAAGTTCAGTACTTTGAAAAGAAACAGTAGAGGAACAATAATCTTTATTTGTGGCAACCCAAGTCGGTGCAATCACATGAGATAGCCGGTAGAAGGCAAACACAATTGAACATCTCAAAGCCTCAATTTAAACAAAAGTCATCACACCAGCGACTCTCAGAAATCCACAGGAGAGACAAATATGCTAGTTCCGAAGGGTCATGCAAATTTATGCAGCTAATGTCATGAACTTTGCTGGACTTATTTCAGATAATAACAAATTTTAGTATAGTAGAGGATTACCTTAAATCATTCATCCACCTTCATTCTTCTAAGCCTCAGATGCAGCATACTACTACAGGATATCACGACATATAACCAATAAAACGAAACAAACTGGGAATTTTACAAACCTCATAATAAAGATGACTATTTGAACTCACCATGGCTATCCAAAGATACGAACTACAAAATTGTCATACATCCTTTAAATTTCACATTTGCATGATTCAAATGTAAAGAAACTAACCTCGTAGATTTATTACATAATGAAACACATACGCAGTTGGATATAGCCTGATTAGGTCACGGACTGATAAAGAAAAAAAGATGCAAATCCATATAAAGAGAACATTATTCCGATCAACTAATGTCATAAAAAAATGGCACCCACACAAAAAATCAAAACAATAAATTCTAGAGTAGACATGTCTTCCCATCCATATTTCTGTAACAGTCCATGATGCTCTCAAGGTCAGCTTCATATGATGACATTAGTCAACAACAACAGTAGGCATCATTAAAAAGTTCTGTGTTAAAATTCACATTACAACCAAAGTGGGAGCTGGTTATCTGAAATTCCAATCTGCCTTTAATATACTAAATGCTTATACATCTGAATCTGAAATTATATTCGAAACTGCAAACAATTAAGTTTTTTTATTTTGTGTAAGATCGATTGATAAGATGAAGCCGAGATTGATTTGAACCCTTGCTGTGAAACAATCAACACCAAACAAAAATAGGACTGATTTTTAGGTTTAGGGTTCGTACCGAGAGCTAAGAGAGAACAAACTGGATTAATCATCGAAACAACTGATTTTAAGATTCAATACAACTTATTAGAAACAATATAAGAATTCGAACAGACGGACGGAGTGAAGGAGACGAAGAATTAATTCGAAATCAAAAGACGAAGATGAGGAAACAATGAGAGTTATGTTTTTCTTTTTTTCTTTATTCTCGTGGTGGTCGTCGTCGTTAAGAAATATAATCCACGGTCCAGAATCACTCTAATCCACGTCCCAGAACTACTCCCGATAAAAAGAAAAGTAAACAAAATCTGACGGGCACGAATTACTCCCCAAATCCTACGGTCACGTTTGTCCCAATCATAACCGCCACTTTTCCATAATAAAGAGACTAGGTATCACGCCGGCCTGCGGCCGGCGCTCAACCTCTCGTCGATTTTCGAAAAGTTGTTCTAAGCTTATATAGCTTAAAATATAATATAATCGAATGAAAAAGAATATAATATGGAGATTTACGTAAAAAATCAATATCTAAAGTTTATATTAATTAAAGATTTAATACCTAAATAATAATAGAATTGAAATTTAACTGAAAATACGAAGACAAATCCCTCATCCTTTTTAGAGTTTTGTTTATTGTTCATTTGTTTGGTCGTTCGATTAATATCTTCCCATGCAGTTTTAGTTTCTGTTCATAGAAGAAAGGTCTGAATACTTAGTTGGTCGCATCATATTATAGTAAGTTAGTTAGTCGGGTCACAGTAGTGTGTTTAATTAGTTGGATTACAGTAGCCGGAAGGGGCCGGGGCCTACGGCCCCGGCGATAGAGAAAATTCAAAGGCAGATATAGTGCCCAATATAATTTAGTCGGGTCATAGCAGAATGGTCCCAATATTTAGTTGGTCATGTGATATTATATTGTGTTAGTTAGTCGGGTCACAGTAGCGTGTTTAATTAGTTTGATCATAGTCCGGAAGGGGCCGGGGCCTACGGCCCCGGCGGTGGAGAAAATTCAAAGGCAGACATAGTGCCATATTATAGTCGGGATCATATTTAGTTACTCGGGTCATAGCAGAACGGTCCCAATATTTAGTTGGTCGTGTCATATTATAATGTATTAGTTAGCCGAGTCACAGCAACGTGTTTAATTAGTTGGATCATCGTAGCCGTATCATATTAAAGGTTTATTTTTTAGTTCCTTCCGTTGTTAGGCATTTAGTTTCTTTTATTCTTAAAGTTAGCCAGGATCGTAAGCTTGACATGCTTATAGTTTGAGTACAGTACTTATGTGCCCTCCACATTGAGCCAAAATTAGTAGGCAGAAGAAGAACCCATGTATATGCTGGAGCAGCAGAAAAACAAAACCACATGTACAATTTAATTTACTACAATCCTCGGAGACGCACCTATTTAGAAAATTGTCCACATGCGCAATAGAACTTAATCCAAGAATGAGAGATTGTTGTTTTAAGCTTGAAAAGAAAACAACGGATATCATATGGAAAATGGTTCAATTCTACCTTGGAAAGGTACCTGATGTTAGGTAACTTTATTGTCTTGCATGTGCTTATCACTTTCCAGCCACAGCTTTTTCCAAGTGGGAGTTTTCCAAACTGCCCTTTCTTAATCTTACAACTGTGGGCACCAGTTACTGGGACTAAACCCCCGAAGAAATTAAATTGGATGCACCATCCAATATAAGGAAATCGTGGACTATCTAAATTTACATTATCTAACTTCCTAGGTTAGGGGCTATTATTGTTATTCGTTTTGGTGCCGTGTCTTTTTTGTGCTAACCATGGAAATCGGCAATCAAGGTTGGGTTAGCTTTGTCCTGGGCCACGACATAATCTACGTCGTCCAAATAATAAAATCCTAAGGAATCGTACGGACGTCTATATAGGACATATAACGAATCGATCCACACCGTAGGATGATAAAATTAAGGGTCGGATTTATAAGGCTACACACACCACTTCTTGTTGACTTTTGAAAAGTTGTTCAATGCTTAATATGAAAAACTGAATGGCAGATGTAGTGCCCACATTTTAATTAGTGTGTTAGTTGGTCATGTCTATAATAGTCGACAGCATATTCAGTTAGTCGGGTCATGGCTGAACGGTCCCAATATTTAGTTGGTCGTGTCATATTATAGTGTGTTAGGTAGTCGGGTCACTGTAGCGTGTTTAATTGGTTGGATCATAGTAGCCGGAGGGGGCCGGGTCCTACGGCCCCGGCGGTCGAGAGAATTTATGACAGATGTAATGCCCATATTTAAATTAGTGTGTTAGTTGGTCCAGTCTATAATAGTCGGCAACATATTTAGTTAGTCGGGTCATCGTAGAACGGACCCAATATTTAGTTGGTCGTGTCATATTAAAATTTGTTAGTCAGTCGGGTCACTGTAGCGTGTTTAATTAGTTGGATCATAGTAGCCAGAGGGGGTCGGGCCCTACGGCCTCAGCGGTGGAGAAAATTTAAAGGCAAATGTAGTGCTACATTTAAATTAGTGTGTTAGTTGGTCCTGTTTATAATAGTCCGCAGCATATTTAGTTAGTTGGGTCATGGTAGAACGGTCCCAATATTTAGTTGGTCGTGTCATATTATAATGTGTTAGTCAATCGGGTCACTGTAATGTGTTTAACTGGATGATAGTAGCCGGAGGAGGCCGGGTCCTTCGGCCCCGGCGGTCGAGAAAATTAAAAGGCAGATGTAGTGCCCACATTTTAATTAGTGTGTTTGTTGGTCATGTCTATAATAGTTCGTAGCATATTTAGTTAGTCGGGTCATGGCAGATTGGTCCCAATATTTAGTTGGTCGTCTCATATTATAGTGTGTTAGGTAGTCGGGTCACTGTAGCGTGTTTAATTGGTTGGATCATAGTAATCGGAGGGGGCCAGGTCCTACGGCCCCGGCGGTCGAGAAAATTAAAAGGAAGATGTAGTGCCCACATTTTAATTAGTGTGTTAGTTGGTCCTGTCTATAATAGTCTACAACATATTTAGTTAGTCGGGTCATGGCAGAACGGTCCCACTATTTAGTTGGTCGTGTCATATTATAGTGTGTTAGGTAGTCGGGTCACTGTAGCGTGTTTAATTAGTTGGATCATATTAGTCGGAGGGGCCGGGTCCTATAGCCCCGGCGGTGAAAAAAAAATTATAGTCAAATATAGTGCCTACATTAAAATTAGTGTGTTAATTGGTCCCGTCTATAATAGTCGGAGCATATTTAGTTAGCCGTTAGTTAGCGGTTTTAAATTAGAAAATTTAGTTGGAATAGAAAATCTAATTAGATACTCGGTCACAACAAACTTGAGGACTGAATTAGGACTAATGGCTAGGTTAGGATTAGCTTTGTCCCGGACCACCGCATAATTCCAGCCATCCAAAATAATAAAATCTATATACACAACCGGCCGACATTGCTTCAAAAAAAATAAAATAATAACCAGCGGACATCGCAAGCTTATAATTACACTCTTTTAAAAGTAAGTTTAAGTCGATTAGATTTAGTAAATTTGTGAATCAAATTATAAAATAAAACTAACTCCATTGATAATTATGCAGAGTAACAAACACAATAATGAATCAATGAGTCTACAATTATAGAAGGTTTGAAGTAAAAATGTTTAAGACTTTAAAATGAATACTTACACATGTACACATGATTACAACTTTGAGCTTTTTAACTTCTTTAAGCCACTCAGTCTACAGTAAATTGCATAATGATAGGTGTAGAATACACCTAATTTACTATCTAGTAGTTTATGCTTTCTTTGCTATTTTTCGTCTAAATTATGTATTTTACGCTTGTTTTGAGTTTTATAGCTACTCCGGAGTCACACGGAAGAAAAGAAGAAGAAATCACTCAATTTGAACCAAAAGGGCAAAAAGGTCATTTTACAGGCAATTGATATATGGAGCCCAGCTTGAGGTTAAGGGGCAACCCAACGGAGGAATACTATAGACAAGCCACCTAAGGATAAGGGGCCGGAAACTGGTTAGCCCCTTATCGAATTAATCACTTATTAAGGCACCCAAATTGGGGGTGGTTTTATGTGGGCGTTTTAATCTGTTCAATTCCATACCCTAAAGTCAAGAAGAGTTCTCTCAATTTTTTACACAAAGACAGAAGAGAAGCAAGCAAAGTGGCTGCACGCTCTCCGTCCGATTCAAGTTTTCCGTGGGCGATTCATGGATTCGAGATGTTGATATCGGTCTCAATAGATCGATCAAGAGAGGTAAGGGTTCGATTCATCAAGAAAGAGGAGGAATGCAACGGCTGCTGCGATTCGTGTTGTTTGTTTACACATGAGAAAAATAGCAGAGGGTTTGAGCTGTGACGATGGGTTGGTGGTGGAATCGATCGATTCAATTCGACAGAGGAAGAAGATGGTGCTACTTTGAGAGATCGGATGAAATGGGTCTGCAATGGTGGTAGTCACTGATGATAAGTCTCAGGAGAAGTAGAATGATGGGTTCGGTTAGGTTGAAGCTCAGGGAAGAATGGATCTGTTGCCGTTTGAATTGGGGATGAACGTTAACTGGGGAAGTTCAGTAGCAGCTGTTTAAACTCAGATATGAGATCGGGTGCTGTTAATTGACAAGATGAAGAGATTGAAAGTAAGCTGCAGAGATGGGTTCTGTGAAGAAATGAGGATGATTTCAAGACTCAGGAGATGTTTATTGGATCGATTTGAAGAGAGAAATCAAGATGATATGCTGCTGGATGTATTGCTTAGATGAATGTTAGGATGCATTACGGAGAAGACCCAAGAAAAGCGGCCCGAAATCGGCTGAGAAATGCTCAACAAACGAGTAAACTCTGTTGAATTTTCTGCTCTGACGAGTCGACCCAGTGACTCGTTGAACCGATCCTTACCTGCAACTCAGCTGAGTAAGACCGAGTAAGAAGCTAACTCGAGTCTGACTCCTCTCTGACTTGACCCGGTTGACTGACGATTGACCGTTAAGTTTGACTTTTGACCGTTAGTCCTAACGGAGGACCGGACGGAATATTCCGTCGAATATTCTCTCGACGGAGAAATTTCCAGGTGGCCGGCGGCGACGTTTTCCGGCCGGATTCCGGCCACAATCCCAGTTTTCCGGCGAGCCAAAAATTCCAGAATTTTCTATGGACTTCTCTCATGGGTGTGAAGACTTGGGCTAGGAATTGGATGGAGAATTGGACTCAAATTTGGAAAGAGAAGGTGGAAGAGTTGAGAAGAGCTTGGATTTGGAAATTGAATTGCAAAAGAAAAAGGATTCTATTCCTTGGAAGATTTGGAGAATATTGAAGCCTATAAATAGAGAAGTTTTCTACAACTTCTATACATCTTTCTCTATATATCTTTTACACATCTTTACACACACAATTCTTTTCTTTTCTTATTCTTTGTGTGAACTCTTTTAACATGAGTAGTTAATTTTATTGATTGAGGATGAATTCTAGTTCTTAATATGATTTGAGTTTTTGTTTTTAATTCTATCTTGAAGTTCTTCACATGATTATCGTTTGTTTTTACTAATAGGAGTGATCTTAAAGACATTCATGATTGATTGATAGATTGTTTAGAATGCATGCTAAATTGATTTGTTAATTTGATCTAAAGCTAGTGAAAGTTAGGAGATAAGTAATCTTTTCTTGACTCTTTACATAAGTAGCAAACACGAGACCTTGCGGAGGGATTCCGTGGAGCAATTGTGTGTAGAAACAACGCTAGAAAGTGAACCAAGCGAACCGAGTTTAACTACTAGTACTAAACCTAAATTCATAAATCTTAATGCATTCTGGGAATTACATCTTGTAAGCGGACCTCAAGGTGGTTCTTTGAATAGAATCTGATAACTAAGCGGACCTGTTACTCAGTGAAATTAGGGATTTTGGGGCTAGCTAAGCGGACTCGCTATCCTACGGTTGGTGATAATCTGTGACTAATAACAAGTGGAAAAGAACATAACTTGATTCATTATTTCGCAACGAAGAAGGATTCCTTGATCTTGTCTCTCTTATTGCTTTCAACTTTACCTTTTAATTGTTTTGTTTATTTTCTTTTGCTTTTTACACCCCCCTTTTTGTGACAACTTTTACAACTAGAATCTCTTGCTCCTCGTGGGATCGACCTTGACTACCCTATATTACTTGTTAATAGGTAGTAAAGTATTAATTAATTTGTTGTGGTACGACACGCATCAAATTTTGGCGCCGTTTCTTGGGGAGCAACGGATGATTTTAGTTGTTTTTATTTTTCTTTTTGCTTTATTCTTGCTTTGTTGGATTCTATTCCGTATCTAACTTAGTTTTTGAATCGTATTTCAGGTATCGGTTTTCCAATGTATGGTGGACAAGAGCAAGCATATTACAACAATCAATACGGTTTTCAACCTCAACATTATGGCAACTTCCAACCATCCTTAGGATACAATCAAAACCAATCTTTTGGCTATGATCAAATTCCTACGTAACCTTATGGATATTCTCATACATATCAACAACCTTATGACGGGTATGTAAGTGGACAATCGCAAGGATGGGAGGATAGTTTTGTTTATGATCGAAATTCTCTAGTTTTGCGAGATAAGATGTTGGCCATGACTGGGGATCTTCAACATCTTCAACAAAAGATGCAAGAATCACATCGAGAAATTCAAAGGAATTCGGAGAAAATATACGAACAAATTAACAAACCTTTGGAGACTTTTGATGACGCTAGTGTAGCTTACTCAAGCCTTGATCTTAATAATGATCAAGCACCTATTCAAAAGGACGAGCTTGAGGAAGATGCATTTATTGCTTGGCAAAAATTTCTTAAGGAAAGATGGGAGTCCGCGGAAGTGTATGAATGTTCCGACAATGAGGAAGTTATTCCAACTCCGGATCATAATAACGATCCTTCACCTATTCAAAAGGAGGAGATTGGGTGTGACTTACCTATTGTTGTAAACGAAGTAACACCCGCACAAGAAGATTTTACAATCTATACCGATGAGAATCATTTTTGTGAATGGCCCGATTCCGATGATGAGAATGTTGAAGAGATGATTATAGAGGATGAAACCACATTCATTGATTTTGTGGAAGACCCAATTGAACTTGCGAATGATTTTAATGATACCGAGACTATGGTTAAGGTAGAAAACGACGAAGAATGGTTGCAAGGTTTAATAGAGGACCACGATATACAAGAGGTAAGTAATTCACTTGAATTTTTTAAGGATGAAGAGGATTCTATAATACAAGAATTTTTTGAAAGGTTTGTCTAACCCTTTGCCTATGGATTCTTCTCCTTTACCTCTTATTGGTTTGAATGTATGTGCTTCGAAAGTATTTTTGGATGATTTTGTTTCTAAATATCCACCATTGGAAACACTTGATGCTAACACTATGCAGGTTTGCCAAGAGGAATACATGGAAGTTCCCGAATTCTATGTTCTTTATACACTTCCGAGTGTGGACGAGAATAAGTGTGGGGGAAATTTCTATCGAGCGATAATTTCACTATTATTTTCTTGTGCTAATATTTGTATGGAGTTATTGTTTGCAAAACAGGTATTATGGGTGGATCCTCAAATTTTCGATTGTTAGTATATGGGGAATGAATCTTGCAAGAGCCAAGTCGGGCCGTCGACTTTAAAACAAGCGCTTAATGGGAGGCAACCCATCGGTTTTGTATTTCTTTTCTTTTGCTTTTTGTTATTTCTTTTTCTTGTTTCTTATCATGTTAAAATTTCCTACCTTGACTTTACTAGGAGGATTCAATTACATTGAGGACAATGTAAGGTTTAAGTGTGGGGGAGTGGTTAAGCATGTTTTTAAAACAAAAATTACAAAAAAAAATGAAAAAATTTGAAAAAAAAAAAAAAAAAGTTTTACTTAAAAATTCCAACTTTTAAAGATTTTAGAGTCACTAGCATATTTCTAGGTATGTTTACATAGAGATTTTGACCGATATAATTGAACTTGGAAATGTTAGAGAACTACATTCGGATTTCTTGTTTGTTTGAGTGTTAAATAATGGATTTAATCATGCGGTGATGCGAATTTGGTGCGGAGGAGAAGTGCGTTATTAGAGTTGCCGATCAATCATTAGTGGAGACTACCCGTATTCATATCATGTGAGGCACCGACCAGAAATTTTCCATCTACTAAAGAGCTTCTTTTGAGTGTGTGTCACCGTAAGTAAATTCCGGGTAGAATGGTGAGCTACCCAACCTCCCACCAATAAAAGCACTACTCTTTGATCTCTTGAGTGCTAATTTTGTCAATCATGAGGGTGACGTCCATGGATGAAAGCTTCCTTCTTGTAGTTCGATTTGCAGTTAGCACCATTCTCTCTATCGACAACAACGGATCCATAGAAACACATTCATCATCAACAAGGAGCGACATAAAAATCTACAAGGAAAGTTGGAAAAGTTTAAGGTTTACAAGCAACGGAATGAGAAAAAGAGCAAATTTCAAATACAAGTAAAGCAACATACAAAGAGCGGAATTCACATATATGTTGAGGACTTACAATACAATGAGGTAATTTTATATTCAAGTATGAAGACTTATTCATGAAAGCGAAGAAAAGTAAAAGGTGAGAATTTTTGAAGTTTATGATTTCAAGGCGATACAAGTTGTGAAGAATCAAGTGGTAAAATACTTCTCCCACGGCCATGGTTTATTTTTGTATTTAATTTCTCTTGTTTGAAAAGAAAAAAAAAAAAAAAAAAAAAAAAATTGAAAAAAAGAAGAAAAAAAAAAAAAAAAGAGAAAAAATAAGAGAAATATTTGTTTTGTTAATAAGTCATGGGGAAGGAAAATATATAAGGAAGTTTCAAAGCGACAAGGATTTTTAAGGTAAAAAAAGAGTTACAAATTGTTAAGGATTTATGAAATTCAAGGGTTTATCATCAATAGTTGAAACCGAAGACGAAAGACGAGGAGCGGAAGACGTTTCTATTGGATACTGTGAGAGTGGTGTTATCATAATTGGCGATCGGATGTGAAGGTAAGTAAGTAATCTCATCCTCGATAAAATGGTTGATTTCCTTTCTTAGAGATCGTCAGAAAATGGTTTTTCAAAATATTAAAAGATGTGGGTTTTTCAAAATTTCTAAGATGTCCTTCCCACCATTCAACGTGTCGCAGAATTCTCTCTTCATTCCTACCTGCACACATGTGAGAACCATAAAAAGCTGTCTTTTTGAGTGCAATTATCATAAAATCCTTTTGGTGAGGCGAAGTCGAGGCGAAATGCTTATTGATCGTTTCTCAAACACGCGTTCTCTCATTATGGTGTGGTTATTTCTCACTCAACATTTAAGAACGAGAATATGTTCTTTAGTATTTCTAACTTCTTATTACTAGCATGCGTAAATTCTATGTCCTCATAACTCTTTGGATGCTTGTGACGCTTGAACGCTTTGAAGTTGTGAGTTTTTAGTTTGATTTGCTCGAGGACTAGCAAAGTCTAAGTGTGGGGGAATTTGATAGGTGTAGAATACACCTAATTTACTATCTAGTAGTTTATGCTTTCTTTGCTATTTTTCGTCTAAATTATGTATTTTACGCTTGTTTTGAGTTTTATAGCTACTCCGGAGTCACACGGAAGAAAAGAAGAAGAAATCACTCAATTTGAACCAAAAGGGCAAAAAGGTCATTTTACAGGCAATTGATATATGGAGCCCAGGTTGAGGTTAAGGGGCAACCTAACTGAGGAATACTATAGACAAGCCACCTAAGGATAAGGGGTGGAAACTGGTTAGCCCTTATCGAATTAATCACTTATTAAGGCACCCAAATCGGGGGTGGTTTTATGTGGGCGTTTAATCTGTTCAATTCCATACCCTAAAGTCAAGAAGAGTTCTCTCAATTTTTTACACAAAGACAGAAGAGAAGCAAGCAACAAAGTCATTCGCTTTGCTCTGTCCGATTCAAGTTTTCCGTGGGCGATTCATGGGATTCGAGATGTTGATATCGATCTCAGTAGATCGATCAAGAGAGGTAAGGGTTCGATTCATCAAGAAAGAGGAGGAATGCAACGGCTGCTACTGATCTGTGTTGCTGTTTACACATGAGAAAAATAGCAGAGGGTTTGAGCTGTGACGATGGGTTGGTGGTGGAATCGATCGATTCAATTCGACAGAGGAAGAAGATGGTGCTACTTTGAGAGATCGGATGAAATGGGTCTGCAATGGTGGTAGTCACTGATGATAAGTCTCAGGAGAAGTAGAATGATGGGTTCGGTTAGGTTGAAGCTCAGGGAAGAATGGATCTGTTGCCGTTTGAATTGGGGATGAACGTTAACTGGGGAAGTTCAGTAGCAGCTGTTTAAACTCAGATATGAGATCGGGTGCTGTTAATTGACAAGATGAAGAGATTGAAAGTAAGCTGCAGAGATGGGTTCTGTGAAGAAATGAGGATGATTTCAAGACTCAGGAGATGTTTATTGGATCGATTTGAAGAGAGAAATCAAGATGATATCTTCTTTGGATGTATTGCTTAGATGAATGTTAGGATCTGCATACTGAGGAGAAGACCCAAGAAAACGGCCCGAAATCGGCCTGAGAAATGCTCAACAAACGAGTAAACTCTGTTGAATTTTCTGCTCTGACGAGTCGACCAGTGACTCGTTGAACCGATCCTTACCTGCAACTCAGCTGAGTAAGACCGAGTAAGAAGCTAACTCGAGTCTGACTCCTCTCTGACTTGACCCGGTTGACTGACGACTGACCGTTAAGTTTGACTTTTGACCGTTAGTCCTAACGGAGGACCGGACGGAATATTCCGTCGAATATTCTCTCGACGGAGAAATTTCCAGGTGGGGCATGACGACGTTTTTCGACTGGATTCCGCCACAATCCCGTTTTCCGGCGAGCCAAAAATTCCAGAATTTTCTATGGACTTCTCTCATGGGTGTGAAGACTTGGGCTAGGAATTGGATGGAGAATTGGACTCAAATTTGGAAAGAGAAGGTGGAAGAGTTGAGAAGAGCTTGGATTTGGAAATTGAATTGCAAAAGAAAAAGGATTCTATTCCTTGGAAGATTTGGAGAATATTGAAGCCTATAAATAGAGAAGTTTTCTACAACTTCTATACATCTTTCTCTATATATCTTTTACACATCTTTACACACACAATTCTTTTCTTTTCTTATTCTTTGTGTGAACTCTTTTAACATGAGTAGTTAATTTTATTGATTGAGGATGAATTCCTAGTTCTTAATATGATTTGAGTTTTTGTTTTTAATTCTATCTTGAAGTTCTTCACATGATTATCGTTTGTTTTTACTAATAGGAGTGATCTTAAAGACATTCATGATTGATTGATAGATTGTTTAGAATGCATGCTAAATTGATTTGTTAATTTGATCTAAAGCTAGTGAAAGTTAGGAGATAAGTAATCGTTTCTTGACTCTTTACATAAGTAGCAAACACGAGACCTTGCGGAGGGATTCCGTGGAGCAATTGTGTGTAGAAACAACGCTAGAAAGTGAACCAAGCGAACCGAGTTTAACTACTAGTACTAAACCTAAATTCATAAATCTTAATGCATTCGGGGAATTACATCTTGTAAGCGGACCTCAAGGTGGTTCTTTTGAATAGAATCGATAACTAAGCGGACACTACTCGGTGAAATTAGGGATTTTGGGGCTAGCTAAGCGGACCGCTATCCTACGGTTGGTGATAATCGTGACTAATAACAAGTGGAAAAGAACATAACTTAATTCATTATTTCGCAACGAAGAAGGATTCCTTGATCTTGTCTCTCTTATTGCTTTCAACTTTACCTTTTAATTGTTTTGTTTATTTTCTTTTGCTTTTTACACCCCCCTTTTTGTGACAACTTTTACAACTAGAATCTCTTGCTCCTCGTGGGATCGACCTTGACTACCCTATATTACTTGTTAATTAGGTAGTAAAGTATTAATTAATTTGTTGTGGTACGACACGCATCACATAAAGGGAAACACAACTGGGGAAAAAAAATCCACATGTACTCTAGCATATGAGTTCATGAATGTTATTTCTTTCGGTTCATGCCACCACTAACTGGCATGCATGACTACCAATTTCGACAAAGTTACTCTTGTATCTCTCTATCGGGGTATGTATGATGTTTAAAAAGAATGTCATAAAAATTGTATACAGACAGTTCAAATTCCACATATAACCACAGTAGCTGCGTGCATACCATATGGAATCTCGGTAGCATAAACTGAATCTTTTATCTCACTCTTTTTAGTGGCAGAGTGTCTTTCTATGACATTCTTTTCAATTTCAGCATTATCTATTCCCTTTCTTCCATTTTTAATTGAGTACATCTGTATTACCGTCCACTATTTGACCGTTACTTTTGCCTAAGCAATTACCACTTTCGGAATTAGTTCACCGTTGTCTCTTCGACTGACTATGACATTGTTGGATTGAGTAACCTTTACCCACAATCTGCTGACCTCTACACTTCCCACCACCAGAAGTATAGTTAACCATCTGGATACTTGCACCAGCAAACCTTGGTAACCCTGAGCCATTTCTAGCAGCATTCTGACCATCAACATCCATGGCTCCAAACCGTCTTTATTTTTCTTTCCACCGCCTCTTGCAGCTTGTAATTCTTTGATCAAGTTCTTGATCCTGCATTAACAGAAACATAACACAAATTGACTACATATTCAAACAGGATCCGGACAGACACTGCATTGGTATTGTATTCATAGAACTTAAAAAAGGAAAGACTAATATATTCATATCACAGACCTACAATTTTACTACTTGACCTAAGAACTTGAAGCACCAATGAAAAATATCCTGAGCTGCTTTTCGAAGGAGATAACAACATCAATCGAATGCACTTTTTGTGATACCTGATCACACAGATAACAAATCTTTCTGACAAACATGATCAAGTGCCTATGTTTTCTTAACAAACTTGATTAATGGCGAAGTCTTATTATATGATCGTGCATTACTAAATAAACTTGGAAATACAACTAACTTTGGTATTTGTTTTATAAACGCAAATCCAGTCAGTAATTCAGACCCAACTCTAATCTTATATGTATTTGATTTGAGACAAAGATAAACCAAACATATGTACTCACATATTATCTAGGTATCTGATATAGAACCTAAAATTTCAGTACCCTACATGGAATCAGCTATAATCCTGAGCAGAAAAAAATGCAAATAGAAGTTTGTTGTGCAATGGAGAGTGAACCACATCATGCACTAAAGCAAGCAACGATACATGGCATGCCCAAACAAACACAAAAAAATGAATTGAATTATCATAAATAGCTCCCCATAACATCTATTTCATTTGCCACCAATACGGCAGCACCCTCTTCACATTATTATTATTCGTGTTGATAGTTTAAAATTGGTAAAGCAAGGACCTTAAATTTCTAAATTTTTTTCATGAATAACCAAAATATCACAGCCGTTAAGAGATGATCCAAGATCGTAATTAACTGGATCTTGAGAATATCCCTGAATATCTACTTTTCGGAGATACGAACAAAGGCTGGATTTTAGACAGAATTACAAACAACCAATTAGAGGGACACCTAATCAGTTAACTACACTAATTGTCGTGAACTCGAAATTAAAGCTAACCAAGAAAATTCTTGAAGTTTACCTTAATTGTACACCGATCATGAGTATAAGACTCCATTGTCAGCTTAATTATCTCTCGCATAACCGTCGATCCCTGCGAGCCAAATAAGTGAATTACTAAACCATTAATTAGTTAACATTAACATTGATGTCAACTCTAATCCAACAAATTAAGTTCTGCCTTTAATTTATCAGTAGATCGGAAGTTCAACTCTAAACCTACAACTTCAATGGAATTACTGTAAACCGATTCAAGCAATATTCATGAATCTAAAACATTATAAACAAAGCCCCAGATTTGATATGTAAGAACCCTAATTTCTGTGTCAACCAAAATTTCAATTCAAATAAGAATTTAAGGTTAACCCATTCGACTAAGAAGAATATTACCCAAACAGGGAGAAGAAATCCCATTATTCCGCAACATGGAGACGAAAAGTTGTAAGATACCACCAGCTGTAACGATGATGATAGTTACTGTTAAACTCAGTGTCACCGAATACAAAACTATCCCTTCCTTCCTCAGTACCAATCAATTTCAGGCATTATCTTAAATAACTTTTCACGCAGCTTCAAACCTCATTCAGGAATTTATACAAACAGCTTGTGTGCCTGTATAAATTCCTATGAGTTTAATTTTGATTCTTATGCTTGAACACAGCTCCTTCCCTACAGAATTTCGATCCACATACACATAAAATTTCTTTTTTGGTTATGAATTTACCGGGAATAATAACAAAGTATTTTCTGGCCTGTCAAATTTCAAAAATTGGAATGCAATAAGAAAACCTCTAAATATAAAATGCTGAGAGTAAGAGAGTTTACCCTGATTAAAAATAAGAGAGAATCAGGCATTCCTGGCCATTAGTTTCGTAATTGACTGAGCATTCACAGGGCAGGCCAATAAACCAATAACCTCTGTAGAGAGGGCTTTTGTTACAGCTTATATTGAACAACTCACCAATTTCAAGTGATGTCTGTCTCGGGAATCATATATCCTGAATATCAAACCTTCAAAACCGAAAATTAAAAATCACAGGTCAACACCAAATCAGGCTTACTTAACCACTCTATACAGAAATTAGAATTGAAAAACTGAAAAGCAGAGAAGTAAAGCGAAAAGTGATATACCTTAAAAGACATATCTTCAATGAAGCAACACACCAATGACCTAATATTGAAAACAAAGAAACAACAAAAAATTTCTCATATTATATCACCAAATAAAATTAGGGATTAAAAGTTGGATAAAATAAATTAAGGTTCTTTTTGAAACCTACCCCAAAAGCAAAAAAAAAAAAATCAAAAAGAATCAATACTAAAGCATGTTATTTCCCCTAATTTCTGAAATTTTCCCAAATATTGAAATCCCTAATTAGGTCTTCTTACATTAATACGAAATTTTTTTCAAGATGTTCTCCACATGGAAATCAGAGCAAACTCCTACGAAAATATGTTAATGCAAAAGTACCAACAAACACAACAAATACACAATCAAATTGTATTTTATTCATATGCAAAACAAATTAGGACATCATTTTACCCATTAAACAAAACAATAATTGAAAAACTCCAGGTACATATAAAGCAGATAAACTTACTGAACATCTTATAATTGCATTAACATTAGCAGAGCTTACAAATGTTCAGTGATAAACCACTTTGTGTAGCTCTGAAACTCGAATTGAATGCTCGGCATCCAAGAACACCTCCTCCAAGCCTGCAAATTCTTTAGAAGTGACAATGAATGTGTTTGAAACTACAAAACTAAAACTTCAGATTCATAAAAGTACAATACCAAGAGAAAACATGAATATAGGCAGCTAATAGGAAAGAACATGCACGATAGCTTCTACGCTTGTAACCCAAAAGTAGCAAATACCACGAATCAAAACCCAATGTTTGATTTTTGTATGCAATTAGAGGCAAACCTGAAATGGAGCTGAAAATCGGAGATATCATCAGGGATTCTTCAAATTTCGCTCCAAAGACCTGGCGAAGAGATTACAGTCGAACCAAAAAAATCAGCGATACTTATATGAGGCAACTCAGTGAACACAGGGATACTTATATGAGGCAACTCAGTGAACGCACGGAAACAGAATCGGACGGTTTCGAATTACCCTCGCCTATCAAACTTGATTTTTAATGTACTAAAAACATCAACCAACAACAATCATTAAAAAAAATTGCAGGTAAAAAATTATAGGTTTTTACATGTTTACATTCTTCTTCACTTCCTCCCAATTCTAGCATTAGTAATAACAGGATCCATAAGCTATGATTATGATTATGATTGCCTGCGACATTAGAAAAAAAGCAAAAAGAATCAATACTAAAGCATGTTATTTCCCCTAATTTCTGAAATTTTCCCAAATATTGAAATCTTTGAAAATCCCTAATCTAAATTTGCTTGAATGCAAACCCTTAACCTGAATTCAAACACTACCATTCGAAACGTCTTAAAGAAACTTAAATTGAGCCCTAATTACTCATCTCATGAACCCTAATTACACAACCCCCTTCACCTAATTCTTAAAGAAACTTAAATTGAGCCCAATACATCTAATTATACTTCAAGAGATATGGTGTATACGGGCTGAAATTAGCCAAAAAAATCAAGAGCAAACCCATCATAATTTGATCAAACCCATCTAATTATACAGAGTTAATTAAAGAAACCCTAAATTACCTGGTTTTGTGATTCTTCATCAGAATAAACTCCCCTCGATAAATCAACAACAACCCCTTTTAATTCTCTATAATCATCGACCCAATAATATTATCCAATCAAATTCTGAACCAGATTAAACCCTAACTTGAATTTATAACAACTCTTTCTTCTTTTTTCTTCTCTTTCGTTTCTTTCTTCTCTGTTCTTCTCCCATCGAAGATGTAGAGATGATTTTTGGGTACGGCTTAGATAAAAGAAAAATAACGAAGAAGAATCAAATCCGACCATTTTCCCCGATTTCGTTTCTGATCTGCTCGTGTTTCTTCCATCAACTCTTCAATCGAACACCATGGAGATCTAATCGATTTTTCCTCTGGGTGTGTAATTCTTCAGAGGAATTGTTGTTGTTGAGATGCAGTGAAGGAGACGAAGAATCAATTCGAAATCAAAAGATAGATCTGAGGGAACGATGAGTTTTCTTTTTTTAATTCTTCTCGTGATGGTCGTAGTGAAGAAACAGAATCCACGGCCCCGAATGTCTCTCATCAACGGCCCAGGACCACTCCCGATAAAAAGATTAGTAGACACAATCTGGACGGTCACGAATTACTGTCAAAATCCCATGGTCGTCTTTATCCCGGACATAACCACCACTTTTCCTTAATAAGTCAACGGCCCAGGACCACTCCCGATAAAAAGATTAGTAGACACAATCTGGACGGTCACGAATTACTGTCAAAATCCCACGGTCGTCTTTATCCCGGACATAACCACCACTTTTCCTTAATAAGGAGACTAGGTATCACGCCGGCCTGCGGCCGGCGCTCAACCTCTCGTCGATTTTTATGAAACAATATCTAAAATTTATATTATTTTTAAAAAAAATATTAATTCTAACAATAATATATTATTTTAAACAATATCTAAAACAATAATATAATTGTACATTAATTGAAAATTCTAAGAACTTATATAGATTAATAAGAATAGTTAATAAAGTTATTTAATTATTTAATAATTGTGTCTCAAGTTGGTGTAATTATAACTCCTTAAATTTTTCCTAAATATCTTTCAACTTTGTCACCGCCGGGGTTGCCCGCGTCACTTGAAGTTTCGTTTAATGCACATCGTGGTTGGGTTGTTTTCTTGTAGATGCTCGGGTTATCTCGATCGAAAAAAAAAAAGCAAGAATTAAGTGTTTGTCGCGTGTATGTTGGTTTTCATTGTTGTTAGAAAGAATAATAATACCTTCATTGATTTTTTGGTGGCATCTATTTCCATAATTTCTTTTGCTTCAAAAGACATGATTCCCCATGTGAGTTTTGTCACTTCTAAGCGAAAGACACATGTATAGCCCTTTATTCTGCTCGTTATCTCTTTTTTGAATTCTTTTTGGGTTGCCTGCAATTAGGGGTTGTTATGTAACATGTTGCTCATTAGCATAAATATTGTTTTTTTAGGCATTACCTTATTTTCTGTTGACATTTTTTGAATGTTGTTTACTTTCAATCCGGTTAGTTCCTCGGCGTGCTGTCCGTGTACCAATATCTCAGCTTTGCCTGTGCTGTCTTTCACTTCGAGTCTTATTAGCAATCTGTAGATTAGGTATATTAATAGGTTTGTTATTTAAAAATCAGTCTAAATTTGTTCTCCTGAATAAATTTAAAACGTTACCTTGCTGTTGGAGAGGAAATTTGTTCGTTGCACTTTGAACACCAGCTTAAATCATTATTTGTTTGGTATCTTTCATCGCATCTTGGGCAAGCATAGTAAAACCATTCTTGTCTTCTTTTAAGACGTACGATTGTTGCAGTGATCTTTATTGAGTAGCGCTGTGAGTTTAATCAAAAATAGTTGAAGAACCAAAGATTACAGTGAGAGATATTTAGCATATAGCATAATCAACTTGCAAAGTAAAAATCTAGAACAAATAATTATTAAACGTTAATAATGCCTGGCACTGGTAAAAAATCTAAATATTATTTGAGATTGTCGTACCTTATTTTTCCCGTCATGTGTCTTGTTTTTCGAGATAAGTTGAAGCTTTGGTTATGCTCATTCTACTTCTCTTTATAACTCGATCTGCCATCTCTTGTTTGTAATTGCGTGGAGATATTGATTGATGTGCAGAATGTATTTAAGTTTGTAAGCTATATATAGACCCATAGAAACTTGGATGTCAAGTTAACTGTAGGAATTCTAGGAAACTGGTTTGTTTTAGGAATCTGATGTATACGGGATAGTTTAAAGAATGTTCGAAGTTGTTTTGGTTTAGAGAACTTTGATATGTATGGAAACTTCTAGCGTTTTTTATTGAAACTAATAGAATTCGTTTTTCTGTGGAAACTTCTAGTGTTTTTAGTTTTAGGAAATCGATTTCTATCACAACTGTTAGGTATTAGGTCTTGTATAGAGTATGTACTTGTCATGTTTGGTGAGGCTTATGTGGTAATCAAACTTATCAACTGTACGTTTTTTGGAAGGATATAAATCTAATCCAAGTCTCATCTCAAGCCGTTAACTTTTAATGAGAGACCGTAATATGACCGGTGCTCCATGTTGTGATTGAAGAGTCATCATGGTGTGTGAGCATGTGTATAAGTCAGAACGGATCAAATGAAAAGTTCGTAGAATTAGCTTCAACAATGGCGAAGTTTTGCCCTATCTGAGATCTTTGTTCCCCATCCAAACGGAAAGAACGCTAATAAGTGTAGGTAGTATTATCTCGACCCCAGCAGAAGGCCGAGATCTCTAATGGTGAAAAAAGTGGGATTCCAAACCAATTTTGTGCGTTGAATGAAGATTAATAACTTAGGTCCGTGTATATTTCAAGTTGATGCTATTTTTTATGAGATAAAGCAAAGTAGATTATTAAATGAAGCTGTAAAAACTATCCAATAAAATTCCTTAGTAAAATAAAACTGGCTATCTACGGCATTCTTAATGGATGATAAAAAAAATATAGTAAACTGATTACATAGAAAATCAGTGAGATGTCTTGGCGATCTTCTGTTGGATATTATTTTGTATTTGTGTTGTTTGTTCTTGTTTTGTATAACCACCATTTTCAATGGTTCATTGCTTGTGGCGTTTGTGATCCATTGGAAAAATCTTCCTTTTTAATAATATGATTGGTACACCAACCTTCAATTGGATAACGTGACATGGGAATCCTGGGTATTCCAAATTGTTCAGAATTTCCTTGCGGCTATCATATTCTATTATTTCGTTATTGTATTTGGCTGTGTTTACATCTGAATCTGCACTTACGTATATGTGTTCAAGCTAATGGCGTAAGAGACAATATGTGGCTGTTGATTTTCTCACGTTTTGGATGTATGCGTCACGATAATTGTCTTTTTAGATATTATTCGGATCATTAGTAGTTTCTTGTATGTATATCATGACTAATCGGGAGTGTTATGCATGCGAGATCATGTTATGCATCTATGTTCTAGAGTGTTAATGAACCCTTCTTGTGTATCTTTTTAAAATTAATAGCATTAATATAAATTTAAAAGAGGACTAAGATTGTTCATGAATTATAAGAAAACTACTCAACGAATAACAAAAGAACATAGATAAGCCTAAGAAGTCTAGTTTTAATCTCATAATTCTCAATTAACCATATATGGAAACACCCCTTGGTAAAACGTCAGTGTCGTTGTAAACACCCTTTTTTGTCTCCTCCGTTGCACTTTGCAATCAGCACATCAAAAACATATGTCTTTCCCACCATTGAATCAAACAGCGATAATGTCTCTTCTGGTTTGTTTGCTTGCACCTTGTTGTAATGTTCTTTGACACTGCAATTCATGAATGTTTCTGCTAACTTGCCTTTGATCACAAATATTGCATTGGACGTGTTGTCTAGCACTATCAAATTCATCTTGTACCTATAGGAAAAATAGAAGTAGTAAGTTATTTAAGGTATATGTTATTAATCCACAAAGTATGTTTTATACATACACCGGATTTTCTAATGGAGATGAAGTTACGCATCCAATGCGCACGTACCGATAAACTCCGAATTATTAGGCGACTCTTTTGCCTGCTTTTTCATTGCACCACCTGCAAGTCAAATAGTACCATTCTTTGCCCTGTTCCGTGCCATCTATTCTCGCCTTGCACATAAACGTTTTCCATGTTATTTTGTGATGTAAAAGTCGTTAAAGGTGATATGATAAACTGTGTACCGAATTATTACATCAAAATACATGTTAGTCGGAGTTAAAAGTACCTTGTTATTGGGATCACCTATCATGTTGTTAGCATCCAATAAAGATCTCATATCTCTAATTGGATTGATAAAATAATTGAATGATTATGTGAACACTAAATTTTACTGTGTTGGCTTTTATATAGACTACGGAAGTTTGATTTTTGGAATTGTTATTGGTTTCATATTTATAGAGTATGTTTGTTAATAGGAAACCGTGCTTTGTCCATATTATTAGTATTCCAAGTCCAAGTATAATTTGTTCTGTTATTTAATCCTTTGGCTAAAGCTTCCATAGTTTATGTATTGCCAAAAAACACATTAATTTGATTGAAGAACTTGACAGTTATAACTGTAATTTTAAGCAGGGTGACAGTTTATGATAATTGCCAAAATCCATCATGCTCTTTAATTTAATAAGTAACTTTCAATATAAACTAATGATAATTGACATGAATTTGAAATTGAATTATAAAGAGTCTAAACTATTCCCAACATGTTTAATGCTCTCTGCCTCTCTATTAGGACTGTATGACCTATATGGCCAATGGCAGAACATAGTCATTTGCGGCATTGTGTCCGTTGACTCGCAGTGTGCCTGGAATTTTATGTGCGGCATTGTGCACTAACATAAAATTCTCCAACGTCTTAGCTATGCATGTTGCACTTTGAATAGTTACAATTTCTCTAACATCTTAGCTTCTAACATAAAATTTAATTTTAAAAAGGCATTTGGAACTGTCGGTTGAATTAGTATTTTTGTGTAGAGTACATGAGACCGCCTTCATGTCAAGTACACCTCAAATCGTACTCAATTTCTGGGTTCCAAGTAAGAACACCAAAATCTGTTGCCTTCACTGATTTCCTCCATCTTCTACTACGTCTTCTTAATACAGCACCACCAACCACGAATTCAAAAACACTATCTTTCTTCTCCCTGTGTTCACAGCCAAGACCAATAGTGATCAAATTGATTTCTGAATATATACTATGAACCAAGGATACCAAATAGACATTTAGTATTTGTTTATCAAAATAGCAGCGTTCCTCCTTGACATATACAAAATACATGTTTTAAGACTTTCTAGTTCAAGAGCACCAGTCATATGCTTGCTTCCTTTTTTTACCAAGATTCCAAAATACCAAAGTTTCGCCTAGTTACATTTACAAAATACCAACATTTTTCTAGGTACATTTACAAAACACCAACATTCTTCCTAGTTGATCTTGCACATGTTTCGAGTTCTATATGATATTGGGCCTCTTTGGATTCTTCCTTTTCGTGTGCCATATGCAACTGGTGATTTTGGATCTGCAGCAGGTCATCGAATTTGTGACTTTAGATGTGTACTGTCTTGTCGAGTTCTACATGATGCATTTGTAATCGGATGGGCAGCCCTTTGTTTGTGGTTTGATTGTAGAATTTTATTGTAGTCACTGCCATTGGCATTGCTGTTTTCCTTAGGTAGTCGTGGGAAGCTTTCCAGTTTTATCAAGACAGATTGAAGGTTGGTCGGTCTTGGCGTTAACATTAAATCTGTTATCAAAAGTGTGCACTGGTAAATAATAATGCTCACTGTCACCACTGCTAGCACTTTCTTCGCCGCTTTTGCATTCTAAAGATGTTTTCGCCGTCATTGTTACCTGTCGTGAATAACAATGTGATAAGTGATTTGAAAAACTAAACATAAAAATTCAGAAAAAAATAAAGTAAATCCATAATGCATCTATGATCGCGCATTAGATGGATTATGAGAATTCTCTTATAAACTACTATACATATAAGGTTTTATAGGATTCTTAACAAAATGCACACTCGAGACAATGATCAAATTCCAGCACCCAACTAAGTAATTCAAAGATGATGAATCAATTAAAAAAAACTGGAACATGCGTGTGCATAGTTTAAAACTAAACTAAGTAAGTATACACCATAAGCAAGGGCTACAATATGAATACAATATACTTCATGTTGAACTGAGAATACAATATTGGAATGCATATATGAAGTATACACCAAAATTTTTAAAACGGGTCAAAATTGATGCAAACACAGAATAGAATGATGGAGAGAGATTGAAAATAACCGGAGCAACCCTATTTGTACCAAAAAATTAGGGTCTGATACACCTCTTTGAAGCACAGCATCAATCGATCTATACTAATAAATAGAAATTATAAGGACCCGATGTAAAATTATGAAGAAATCTTTGATCTTTGATTTTATTTTGATTTTTTTTTTAGCTTCGTAAACAATCTTTGATACCGTAAATGAAATCAGCAAACCCTTTCATCGCTTATGTGACGACCAGCAAACAATCTTTAATAAAATAAATTTTATGTTTGGTAGGCGATAGAAACAATGTTTACATTGTTTGGTACGGTAATACACGTGTTCAATTCCTCTATACACGTTCTTCATATCTTCAGAAAAAAGTTTCCACGTTTACAATGTTAAAAAGTTTCCCAAATTGACGATGCTAGCCCATAACTTTTTTCCTGGTGCTTATACGAAAGAACATGTTTTTTGACGGATAGTAGATACTACAGGAACACAATGTGGGAAAAGCAATAGATAATCAATTTCATATGCACGGATTGATAGTAAAGGCAAGGACTGTGGGAGATAACTAAACTTGTTCTGGAAGTTGTATTCTGACCTGAATAATATATCTAAGTGAAGCTGGTTTTTAATTAAATTGTTCGCATTGGTACTAAAATAAGTAGTCCAGCTAATTCGGAAGTATGGGTTGTTACATTTATGCAGTAAGGAGTCCATGGGTTGAATAATTCAGGTCGAGGGGCATCAGTTGCGATTAAGGGGCATCAGCTGTTGTAAACTCGCTAAAGAACCATAGTAGATACATGGTAGAGTGTGGATGCAAATCGAATATGAGGTTGACCAAGAAGGTATTCATTGATAATCAAATATGTATTGCAAACTAAGCTAGCTATTTCTATATAATGTATTAATTCATAGGCATTTTGTCTATTATTTGCTATTAAAAATTATTTTAATTATAAATAGAATACTTGTGAAAGTGGTTCTTAGACATCCTAATGTATCATAAAACTGGGACTCAGTTTGGCCATCAGTCTACGTGCGTTTCTCTTGCGTTTAATATAGTTTTAAGAACAAAACAATCTAAAAAACAAAATAATATGAAATGAACCTATCTAAGAACAATCTAATCTAATAATCTTAAAAATATCAAACGTTATTATCATTCATCCCGAAACAGAATTTGTATATCTTTGAATTGTGCTCGAATTGCCAGCTTCTTTCTTCAATTTTAAACACTATAAGATTTTGTTTGCAAGCTCTGATTCTTTCTTGATCCCAGATTTTATCCACGTTTACATGATATTGTTTACTCAGGTATTTTTTGAAATCCAACAATTTTTGTTGTTGATCTCTATTTACCTCTCGTTCAACCTGATAGATATGTTCTTCATATTCTTTTATGTAATCTTCGGGTCCGCGCCTTGGACAACCACTCCTTAATGCATGTTCTCCATATATTTGATCCGTTACCTGTTCTGTTATGAATGAGATAATTTCTCTGTCTATTTCTTTGATTATTTTCTTCTTTAAAACAATATTTGGAAAAAAAAAATGGTTAAACCTTTTAATGTGTTGAAGACGTTTTTTGAGCTCTTCTTCTGGATACTCTATTTGTTCCTCAAACTCCTTCATTAAATAAGCCTCAACCATTTTAGAGTCATAATTCAGTTTTGAGTTAGCTGAATTGTCTTCTACTGTATCCCCAGTGTCTTCCAACGTCATGAATTCATTAAACGTTATACCATCCCAGTCTTTGGGTAATTTTCGATACTTTCTAAACTTCTCCAGTTCCTGTTGTTGTGTTTTCAAGTAGCTTTCCATAAACTTTGTCAACTTGTAATGATCTTTTATCCATTCTTTCTTATTTGATCCATACATTTGAATTGGATTGTGCCTGAACATATACTCATTATTGTACTCTATCTGTTGGTCCATTATAAAATATCTCATTTCCTTATGGTCGTCGAAATCTGTTGGTTCTCTATAGGCTACCCAGGGAATCTTTGTATATTTTTTTTTTGTTCTTCCATTTTCTTAAGACGGGATTTCCTATCAAAATTTAATATATATAAGATTACGAATATAAAATGACGCTATATATAACGAATTACTGGAATTATTTGATTGGAAAAATGTGGTACTATATAATTTTTTGAAATTATAATTGTTAATATATTTCTGTTTACCTTTCTTTCATATCTTGGACTTGTTGTATGTCTAGATCCACGTATACTCTGGTTGCCTTTGATGACCTAAGTTCGTATTTTCCTATTTTTTAAAAATCCAGTATTAGAATCAAAGTTGCATATGCCCATGAAATTGAATAATATGAGTCTTACCATTGAATTTTTTCCACCTGCAGGCCAACTATTATCGGTATAATTTGATCTTATTTAGATATGTCGTCCTTTGTTGATGATTTACGTAGCTTGGTCTTCCGATAGTGTAATTTTTTTACACGCATGCCTCTCTTATTTTCCAAAATGATGTCAAACTTCATGAATCTCCTTCGCATTATGTTGACCAAATGCCCAATAATGTCTACATAAACATGGTGTCATAATGTTAGTTCAAAATCGGTTGTTAAGTTGATGGGTGGTTTCGAGGTGTTAACATTTATAGATACTGTGCAATGTGTTTTATCCCCGCATCTCTCATGTAGTTCTTCAAATTCCGTTAGGGGTCAAGCCGTACTTTGGGATAACTGCAAGACATTTGGCTTCTTTTTCCACTTGTACTTTTGTCGGTGTATTGAAAGAAAGATTTCGATCCTTAGGTAAGGGTAACCAGGAGATTGTATTTTACGATCCCAAAGTGTTTTAATGACACTATATTCGTTCTTTTAGCTTATCCATATGCTTTCTATATTGATTCGGTGTGATTGAACAATGGATTTGGTCGCCCTGTTATCATTCATGTATTTATTATTATGCATATTTTTTTTCAATGCAGGTTATCATAATATCAAATGCGGTTTTGATCTTACTGTTTGGTCGATGAGGATCATGTTATAGCATACAGGCTCGTCCTTGGATTCTTGATTTCCCATGTGCGTAGTATTCGCAGACTTGATTCTTTCATCTATGAATTCCTCTTCCAAGCTTGATGACATACTAATTTGTGAAATCCTTTTAAAGATTACTTCTTTGTTTTGTGTTATATGTTTTGCCTAGGCATCGAGAAGATGATAGCAATTAATTAGTTTGCGATCCCAAAGTAAAAAAAAAAATCGTTATTTTGCGTATATATGGAATTTGTATGAATTGTTACTTACCCTTTTGTGTTTCTTTTGCGCTTTTCCTAATTTCTTTGGGTTGCATCGTTGATGTGCCTCAAATTTGTATCATCATCTCGCTATGTCGATATATTATGATCATAAACGATTTTACATCGAATTATTAATTCTAACAAGTAAGAACATGGAAATCTACAAAATTGTGTACTTACCTCCACGGCCCAGGGGATTTAAGCGTGTATCACATCCGTCTCTATTGTATTCTGATTCAAAGATGTAGAACAATAAATATTATTATCTATTTATTTATTTTCCCCTCATGTAAACATTAAATTCTTAAATGTTGTTTAACTTACTTTAGGTTGAAATACTAACGTTTGATGCAATGGCATGATTGATCCTTTGTTCTTGCTCATCGTAACTTGTCTCCATAGTATATTGTTTGGCTTTGTCGGACCTAAGAATTGTATTTTCTTTTGCGGTGTAACGGGGTTTATATAGTTATTTACGAGGATTCGGATAGTTGGTTACTATGTTTCCTAGAACGTTCTATTGATTTCCTTTTTAATTTAATTCCACAAATTAAAATTTCCATGAATTGAGTCTTATAGCTTGTATATCAACTGTTTTGGAAAAGGATATATAAGCGATAAATGAGAGTATAAGTGATTGTAGAGTATATAATCAAGAGCAAGCAAAAGAACAGATATTTTTAGCAATGGTTAGATGCGGTTTAGCGGTTAGGGAAACAGAATTCTTTATGCTTCTCCTCTTATTCGTATTTTTATTTTTATCCAAATTGTTCGTAGTTAGAAAGCAGTTTATATAAGGAAACAATAAACGCTAATAACGACGAACGGATGTATATGTCAAGATCGTACGGCCACGAATTAATCTCGGCCGTTTTTTGTGCTTGTCGGTTGGCCTATAATTTTTGTTATTTTTGTTCAGTGCTCTTTGGATTTTGGTTGCCTATAATTTATGTTTGTCTTGTGTATGTTAAAATCTAAGGTCAGAGATAGTTACGGATTTTGGGATGCATAAAAAAATACATATATTAACTAATGTTGTAATGAAAAAAAAAAACAAAAGAATAGATAAAATGTAAACCATGAAGGTAATTCTGCTTGCATGATGTGCATTGGTTCGAATACTTCGTCGTTATAGTCTTTCTACATAATTCTGCGGAATCAATGATTTGTACATCTATGAATTCGGAATCAATGATTTGTTCTTGATAGTTATTTAACTCGAGATTGAATTTATACGTCTTTGAATTGCTTGTGACTTCCCATGTTCTTTCCCGGCTTTATATACGATGAGATTTTCTTTGCATTTTTTAACCCTCTCTCGATTCCAAATTTTATTTATATTTACATTGGAATACATCACTTGTATCGATTTTGTAAAGTTGAACATCCCAAGTTCTTGGTGGTATTGTACCCTTCTTTGGCTATCGTAGTAATGTCTCTCAAATTCTAGTATTTGCTCTTGAGATCCATTGTATGGAAAAGACTCCTATTTGTATGTCTCTACGTGTATATTTGTTCCGTCACTTGTTTTCTATGAATGAAAGCA